>JASDQU010102396.1:356048-370208 GCA_032191745.1 Picea mariana
CGAGGGGTTTGGGGATCGCCCCAAGCCAATCTATCGAATCCAAGTCCTATCCAATCCAATAATATATTCTATGCTCTTTAAGACAAGCAACGAGTGAAGATACCTGTCAAGCTAAGAATAAATCCTCCTGATAGTGAAGCCAATAAGAATAAATATCTAAGCGATTAGCCTATGTTTCGAATCCCTACACACTCACCCCCATCGGTCGGTCACAGTATATCGTCGGTGAAGTCCTACTAGTTACTAGCAAGCGCGACACCACTTCCGTATAGCTGAGGCGTATGAGTTCGTCGCATCTTTGAATCACAATACACAGGTCCACGAGAGACAAATGCATTATGATCCTTATTAACAATGCACTCTTGCGACTTTGTAGTGTTGATTCCTCTATGCATGTTGAATAACAACATGCTATGCTACATGTTGAATCACAACATGTAGTGACCATAATAAATATTGTATATAAGGAAAGACCTCATAACCAAGAGAAAAGACTAAGGATTAACAAAAATGGTAAAAAGTAAATAAATAAGGGTAAAAGGAGCCTTTTACCAATTCATTGTGATTTTGCTAAGAAACTTACCCAAAATACCTCATTTTCTCTTGAATTTTGTTGTTCGATTCTGGTAGGCATGAGCAACCATTTGGTGAACCATCTCCATCATCGAGGTAAGCTTTTGATCCTTCAACTTTCTCATGGTTTAGTTTTTTTTTTCATGAATATTTTTTAGGGTTTTAGATCCATTTTGGGGATACACCTTCCATTCAGGCATTCTCGCAGGTGAGCTTCACGGGGCTTGCGAGAATCAAGGATTCTTGCAGGTGGCCTTAAGGGCACCTGCGAGAACCTCGCACTGTGCCCAAAGCTTGCCTGTGAGGGCTAGGAAATGAAAAGGCAAGTGGAAAAATGCTCAATGAATTTCATGCCAAAGTTTGAATCAAGTTGCTAATACCTTTCTTATGGATATTGTGTAGGTGTTTGATCATCACCATGCTAGAGTGGCGAGAGAGAGAGCACGAGGAAGAGGATTCCATTGTCGGGAATGAACCAGGTACTATTTTTTCCCTCCAGGACTGTGGTCTTTTGAAATTCTTCAAGATTCTAGGCATGAGGGCCCAACTTAGATTGTTGGAATACCTGGTCCATATGTGGGACGTGGACCAGCAGTTGTTTCAAGTCAGAGTCCATACATTGACCTTGGATATCGAGGATATCTATTTCCTCACAGGTTTTTCATGGTGTGGGCACCATGCTAATTTGACCAGAGGCAGAGGCGGTGGGCTCCCCATGAGTGAGTATTGTCACCAGTATTGTGTCCTCGAGGCAGAGAGAAGAAAGGGTAAGGTAGCTATCTGGGGGGTCCAATACTTGACCCTTCGAACCACCTTATTCACTATTGCACGTATGGCTGGGAGCATGGCTCCACACATGGCTCTCCAGAGATACTTTCAGTATGCCATAGAGTGCACAGAGCCTCGATTATTTAACTAGTCAGATGCAGTCCTTCGCAGCATGAAAAGACAACTAACGAAATGTAGAAAGGGTGATTTGAAACAATTTGGGTACGGGTCACTTTTAGTATCCTTCTTTCTAGATAGGGTTCCACTGTTGTGGTTACAGGTTGATTGGGGCTTACCGACTCTGGAGGACCCGAGGATGTTGAGGTGGTGCAACCTCATGGCTCGTCACGTGGCAGGGCCCATTATCAAGTACAATGATGCTTTTTTCGACTGGTTGCAGCCTCAAATGTTAATGATTGATGATTATTCCTATGTTGGGTTGGATTTCTTAGGAGATCCATATTTGGCCTTACCTGAGGGTGCCCAGTGGGATGATCTTGGTAAGAAGTATACATTTTTTCTTTTTTAAATGTTTTTTGTAAATTTTATCATATGCAATGTTTTTATGTTTTGTCAAGAACTAATTACAAGATCTCTTTTTGATGACACAGACGTGGTGCCCTATCGACCTCCGAGAACTTCTTCTATTCAATGGCGAGGAGAGGTAGATCTAGTGGCGAGGTGGGACGTTGAAGACTATGAAGCAGTGGAGCATAATTTCGAGGGGTTGACTGCAGGCATCCCAGATATTGCCATTGGGGAGATCCCTAGACGTCACCAGCACCATACTATAGGCATGTCTAAGTCTATTGGTCGACTGCTTCGTAGGGTGGCCCGAACTGTAGTGTTCTATCATGAGAGCCATCCATGACACTATTTTGTAGAAGCCATGGGCTTCATATTTTGAGATTTTTGGTCTTTGGATAGAAACTTTTTGTAAAAGAATTTTGATCATTATATATATATATATATATACATGGCTTCTACCGGATTATTTGGTGTTATGTTATACATGTGATGTGTGATTGGTTTATAAATTTCCCAAATGTCTGTCTAACACATAGTTAGCTAATGCATCTGTCAATGTATTTAGACATCTAGGAATATGCTGATACTCAATATAATCAAAATAACGTTCCAGGAGGCGAATTCGTAAATATACCCGTAATAAAGTAGGACTTCGGATAGCATAGACGTTACTTAACTATAGTACTACTAACTGCGAATCGAGTCGGATAACCAGGTAGTGGATACCAAGTGAAATAGCATCGATCAACAATTCAATGACGACATTTTATTCTGCAATATTATTGGTCGCACGACCGAGGCACACACCTCGTAAACTGATGAGTTCGTTTGTAGGGGCGTAAAGTGCCCATGCAGTAGAAGCAAGGTTTTGAGTACTACGGCTAGCGCCATCAGCGAAGCCAATGTAGGGTGGTGAATAATCTGACATCTGGAAACCAAGTACAACACACGATAAGCGATCGAGGGTAGAGGCCAAGTAATGAAAAATCAAAGAAAAGAAACAAAAATTATGGTACAATAAAATACAAGCACTCATGCACAGGTAATCTCATGCATATTACTTCTTTAAGTACAACCCATTTCTAAGTTCACTCAAAGGGATACCATCGTAGTCCACTAATTCGTAAGCTCCTTTCTCCAGAACTCGTTTAATGATATAAGGACCTCTCCACATGGCTTCAAACTTTCTGGCTCCTAGGATATCTCGATCTTGTTCGTAGAGGAGAACCAGGTCGCCTTCGAAGAAAATGCGAGGCTTGACATGTTTGTTGTATTGGGCCTTGACACATTTTTTCTGGGCTTCTATGACTAGGGTAGCATCGCGACGAGTCTCGTCTAATCGCATGAGGTGCAACAAACGTTCTTCTTCTATAGAAGTGTTCGGTAGGAGTTCGACGGCTAGTTTTAAGGAGGGTATCTCACATTCAATCGGTAGGATGGCTTCTAGGCCATAAACTAATTGGAATGGTGTAAACCCGGTAGCAGACTTAACAGACATTCGGTACGCCCACAATGCTAAAAAAAACATCGTGTGCCAACTTGTCTTGTGAATCCCTATCATTCGTCGAAGCATGGTAATGAGGACCTTGTTTATTGGTTCAACTTGGTCGTTGGCTTGTGGTTAATAGGGTGTCAAGTTTTCATGGCGAAGACCCAACTTTTCAGTGAGTTCGGACATCATGAAGTTTCTAAAGTGGCTATATTGATCAGTAACAATAGCTTGAGGAACACCAAAACGAGCAATGATGTGATTGAATATGAATAATGTGGCCGTCCGTCCGGTATTGTTGAATGTTGGCATCGCCTCGGCCCATTTCGAAAAGTAATCTACGGCTGCAATAATGTAACCATGCCCCCTGGCCGAGTGAGGGTGACATGTCATGAAATCGATACCCCATTTCGTAAAAGGACCAACGGACACCACAGGGTGTAGAGGAGCAGGGTGTGATCATATCTTGTGGTTGTAGGTTTGGCAGGCATGGCATTTTTGGACGAAAATGATACAATCATTGAATAACGAAGGCCAAAAATAGTCGGAACGCAAGATTTTCTGAGCAGTAGCATACCCAGACATGTGACCACCACATGCTCCAGAGTGGCATTCATTTTGGGCTTTCTTGGCTTTGTCAAAAGTGAGGCAGTGTCGAAAAACAGAGTCAATCCCATGATGATAAAGAGTATCACCGAGGATAATATACTGACGGGCTTGGTAGCAGATTTGACGGTGGTCAGTACTAGACAAATTAGGCTGGAAAGTCTATGTTTGAAGATATATGATGATATCTCCATACCAAAGGTCATCAGAACTGATCAGGAAAAGAGATTCATCAGGTAATGAATTTGCTGCTACGTTTTTCATCTTAGGGCAGGGAAGATCGCATATCAACTCGACAAACACTAAGGATTTCTTGGACTTAGCACATTCAAATTATAAGTCAAACTCTTGTAGTATCACGATCCATTTGGAGTATTTTCCCCCTAGCAGTTGGCGTGTAAGAATGTGTTGCATAGGGTTGCAGGTAGAAATGACGGTAATTTTGCGAGAGAGCATATAGTGTTGGAAACATTGTACTGCTTGGACGACTGCCAAGGCCAGTTTTTCAACATGTAAATACTTGGTTTCAGTAGTCATGATATTTCGACTCAAGTAATAGATTACATGTTCATTGTGGGAATCATCTTCCTAGATGAGAACCATAGTGATGGTATAGGCCAAGGCTGCAAGGTAGAGGAAATAATCGCGACTGTAATCAGGTGGGAAGAGTAGCGGGGTACGCGACAAAGACAGTTTCAAAGCTTCGAAAGATTTGTTGGCAGTGGTATCCCACACAAACTCGGACCCTTTCTTGAGTAGTCACGTAAATCAAAGAGTTAGCTCAACATAGTTTGGGATGAAACAACGAAGAAAGTTTGCCTTCCCTTGCAAACTTTGTAACTGGTGAAGTGAGGAAAGGGGAGGAAGATTGAGAATGGCCTCGACATTCAAAGGATCAACCTGGATCCCTTGACGTGAAACAATAAAGCCTAGAAGTCGGTTGGATTCTACGTAAAAAACACATTTGTGGGGATTCAGACGTATATGGTAAAACCGACAGCAAAGGAAAATGGCGCGGAGGTGTACAGGATGATCATCTTGACGCATGGAATGAGCAAGTAAGTCATCGAGATATGGCTGCACAATATTCTTGATATCGTGGAAAGCGTAAGACATGGCACGCTGAAAAGTGGCACCGACGTTTTTTAAACCGAAAGGAAGTTTCCGGTAAGCAAACGTGCCCCAAGGACAAATAAAGGCAGTCTTGTGTTGGTCTACGAGAATGATATTGATTTGATTATATCCAGAGAAACCATCCATCAGGGAGAATATTTTGCTTCCGGCATAGTCGTCGATGAAGGGGGTAGGAAAGTTGTCTTTAGGACAAGATTTGTTAATGTCCCTATAATCAACGCACACGTGGATGGTGCCTTGTTTCTTGTCAATTGGAACAAGATTAGAAACTCAGTCAGTTAGGGCCACAGGGTAAATAAAGCCATCTTTGAGAAGTATTTCAACTTCAATCCTTATAGCAGTTGCTTTACATGGGTGGACTAGATGAAGGCATTATTGGATGGGTTTAGCGTCCAAGTACATCTTAATCTCATGTATCACAATAGTGGGGTCAATACCTAGAATTTCTTCGTAGATCTAGGTGAAGACGTCATGAAATTCTTGGAAAAGAGACTTGTAGTTGACAACTTCATCATGGGAACAGGAAGCTCCGATATGCACATTTTCGACAATGCCAGGTTTGATGGATATGTCGAGGGGAATAGTGGGTGAGATATTGCTTAATTTCCCTTCGTAAAGCACATCATGTGTAGACTCGAGAACGGTAGAAATGACGACAATGGTTGAGGGGGTCGAGAGTCGTTGCTAACTCTCGATGGTGTGTTTTTCTAGGAAGATAATGGAATGATGATGTCCATCATCCTAGGGGGTGTATTCCATGGACATGACAGACATAATCATCTCGTCCGTGGGAAATATAACGTGGAAAGGATCTGGAGATAAATCATCAAGAGAAGGGGTAGTAAGGGTTGTCGATTGAATGGGTTGATAAGAAGATTCAACCAGACTTAAAGGCATTTAATCGCCATAACGAAGAAGATCATCGAGGTTGGGGACCGTCCATGGGTCGTGAGATGCATGGGTTTCATGAACAGAGGTGGAGATGATGTTGATCGAAGCAACATACGGATGCAGAATATCGGGTGGTGGAATGGGGAAAGTGCCCATCAAAGAGGAATCTCTGAGAAGACCCACCCCAACGTTCTCATATCTAGGAGGAGTTTTGGAAATGAACGGTACATTGTCGGTACGTGTATCAGAGTGAAAGAAGGCCAATTGGTAGATGGTAATGACTTTTTCTTGATGTGAGAAACGAACGACATGGAAAAGAGCTGACACAACTGCACGCATGGAGTCAATCCATCTACGACCAAGCATAAGGTTGTAATCAAGAGGAGCGTCAAAGACTTCCACTTCGAATTGGACCATTTTTCCTTCTAATGTGATAGGCAATGACAGAAGGACACCGTAAGGCTTGAAACCAGAGCCATTGAAGGCTTTGAGTGTGTTGTGGGATTTGGTCAAAGGAGGAGAGCCGATGGCTTTCCAACAGGTGATAGACATGACATATGTCAAGGCGCCCTGGTCGATAACTGTTCTACAAATGTCATCGTCATAGACAATAACTTGTATTTGGAACGCAAGTTGAGGGGGTAATCTTGGAATGTGATCTTCCAAGTCAAAGATTATTAAATTTGTATCCATGGGGTCGATTCCACCAATATCTTTCAATAGTGCCTTCAGTTGTATAGGAAAACTTTGGAGGACTTCGAAGGCTGACATCGCGGACGGTGCTTGGGCCAGATCTTTGACAATGCTGTAGTTCTGGGAAGCACAGGCATGAGGATTGAAATTCGATTTTTGAAGAACACCCTTTGGGGGAGGGCAAAGAACTATATCGAGGCTCGGTCGTTCGAGATGAAGAGGACCTTTGGTAGGTGGGGTTGTAGGAGAGGTTGGATTGAGGAAGGTGGTATTGTATCAACCTTATCTTTGGAAGAAGAATAATCTTTGGCTCGAGTGGTAAGTGTGATGTCATTATTCTTTGAATCACCAGTACACATTAATACATAGGATGTATTGGAGGGGGAAGGTTGGTCATGAATGACCAATTGGGCCTATTGCTGAGAGGGGAAGGGTTGTGAGAATACGGCTAGAGTGGTGGGTTTTGTGGTCCCTTAACTTCGGCACGATGTGGACAAGCCTTCGTGTAGTGATCACCACCATAGATAAGACAAGGATATCGAGGTTTGCGCTTATCCCTATCATCAATAGGGGGTGTTTTAGTTTTCTCAGTTTGTGGAGTATTTCTTTCCTCCTTGGTCTTACCCTTTCCTCTTTTGGATTTATTTCTACCGGCAGGGGTAGATTGAACATCATTTACCTCATAAGTCTTTCCAATGGGAGGGGTAGGAGACGGAGCATTTTGAACATTAGAAGAAATAGATTTCGGGTTGTTGCCAGAGGTCTGGACAGAATGAGGTTGGGCATGGAAGGTGCCAATCACACCATTGACTGCATGAGAACCAGCGAGAGTGGTTGAAGTAGTAGAAGTAGAAGAAAGAGGTGCGTCAGGAAGCAGGTCGTAAAGAGTACCCAATTGTGAGTAAACGAGGCTTAGGTATTGGGCACGACTGATTGCCTGTTCTTTTGTGACAATCCCACCCATGGAAATGTCATGAGCGATGTCATTCACGAATGATTTAGAGAACCATTCTACCACCAACTGATCGGGAAGTTTGAGTTTGATGAGACGTCATCTCCGACACCACTCATGAATGTGATCGGAGATATGAGTGGCTTTGCTCTGTTTGAAAGAGCTCAAGATCTCGGTCCCTGTTTCATATCAGATCGGTAGCTGGTAGTGGGTGAGGAAAGTCATGGCGAGGGTGTTGAAGTCGGTGAAGAAACCTCGTGGTAATTCTATGTACCACTTCGCGGCGGACCCTGTAAGGGTTCATTGAAAAAGACATAGGCGAATAGAGTCATCCATCAAAGAGTTGGATGAGCACCAAAGGTGAAAAGTCATGACGTGATTGTTTGGATCCTCTCCTGGTTTTCCATCGAATTTAGGGATGTCTGATGGTAATTTGGCCCGTATTGTAGGCCAGTGAGGAGAGTGACGGATCGAATCATTCAATATCCTCGATAGATCTAGTAGGTCTAGGGTGGCTAAGAAGGGTAACTATCTGTACACATGCGGGTATTGGTGACTTTGGGGAGGAAGTCTCGTCGGTAAACTAGTGGGACCATAAGTGGTTTGCATGTAATGCGATGATCCGGGCAGGTTCGGTTGTTGGTGTGGAGGCAATTAATTCATAGGGTTATACCCTTGAATAGGGGCGTGGGGCTGGGTGCTTGAGCCCCAAATAGGATTGGACGTGCCTGGGTATGGTTGGCTTGTGCTAGGGGGAACGATGGAGCTAGCTTGAGGCTATTGGCCCCCGGTCGAGAAAGGATTATGTTGAACAAGATAATTCCAATACTGGGCCAAGGACGAAGGTATGTTTGGTCCAGAAGGTGGGGTCGGTGGGGGATGCCCCCCAATCGGGGGTTGATTCCCAATTGGAATTTGTCCTGTAAAAGGGGTTTGGGTTTGGCCTCCTTGGTGAAATTGTCCACCAACAGGAATCTGGTAATTAGATGTGAATGACAGAATGGTGCCACTAGGATTAGTACCTCCGACAAAGGATGGAAGAGGTCCTCTGAAAGGGGGTGGAGGAAGTGTCAGAATGAAACTGAGAGGGGGGTGCCCAGAAGGAGTGGAACCACCAAGAATCCTGGATGTCATCTATGCAGGAGCAGGGATAGAAGCTTTTAATGCACGATATCCGAGTGGAATGGTAGGAGTGAATCTGGGTGAAAGTGCGGTGCTAATGGGATCTTCGTTGGTTGTTGTAATCTTGGTGTGGGGACTCGTAGTGTTGGGGACCATTGTGTAATGGACCGTTTCTAGAGGGATAGTCAATACGTGGCTAGCTAGTGAAGTTTCTGTACCAGAAAAGTAATATGTAGTAGTAAACGATACTGCATCTGTATCAGTTGTTTCAGGTAGCTCAAGTGCGACGGTGATATCAACGCCTGCTCCTAAGCCAAAGAGATCCCATCTGAAAATGCCAGAAGTCCAAAAAGGATCTTGACCCTCGGGTCCAAGGTAAGGTCTGGTTGGTAATCCAGAAGACTGAACAACTAAGTCTCCGGAAGAATTAACCCACACAATACATCTCTCAGAGTTGGGAGGAAGTCAAAAGTCCTCTCGAGAATTGGAAATTTGGAACCATTCTAGAGAGTTAGTTCTTTCCACTCGTGGAGTGGTGATGTCTTGGACTTCACTCTGTTGAGGAGAGCCCTGTGGTGAGCTGGTAGGAAAGGGTTGAGAACCTTCCAGATCTTCTGGGGGAAAACCTTGCATTCTATGTGAACGGCATGGAGGGTCAATTGTGATTGAGTTAAAAAATTACAAAAGAAATTTCAAGGCCTACTTGGGTAGACAAATAACACGTGCTAGTAAAATCTAGGAAGAAAAGCCAAAAAAACAAGACCTTCTAATGTCGAGGTCACTAGTTGGTGATGAAATCCAACGTCGCAACAACGAGACAAGAAGGGGCTGGGCTAGGGTGGAAAAGTTACGTTGATGGCCTGCTTAACGGACTTACACCCTTGTGCAAGCTCCCACACATAATCATGGGTATACCCTCAAGGAGCCCGAGTGATTCTGGCCAACGTGGATTCCAGGTACCGTGGAGACTTTCCCCTCCACAGTCACCTTTTGTAAGATCTTAAGAAGATAGGCAACTAATGTTACCACCAACAACAATGATGCCTGGGGGGGACAGTCGACAGTCGGATCCACACGCAAGGGTAGGGTATTTGACCCGAAATCAGCTTGAGAGGCTTCCACTCATCATTGTGGGTATACCTTCAAGTGACCCCCATAATACGTGCAATATCTACACCGATATCAACATACCAGGGTGAGTAACTCTGTCAATCTCGATGCGACCTCAGGTTTGACCCTTGTGTGAGAAGGGCTTCCCAGGACAAAATGTTGATAATGGAATTTGACACTCCCTATCACAAGATACTATTGTGTGTTTTGTACTTTGGAGAGTGTGTCTCGCTGCCTGTTCCAAAGCTCTAGCCTAGCTAATGTTGGTGTAAAAGAACCCTAGAAAAGGTTACTAGTTGAATTTTAACAATTGCGCAATATTATTAAAGGTTGTCATTTACTCAAGAGGACACGGAGATGAAACCGATGTTGTATGAGACTCTGACCCAACAATGTGCAAGTAGGAATGGAAGATACAAGTTTCGTTCAATGAATCCTATTTACGGGAGGGATAAAGGAGTTTTCCGGAACAACATGAACTACAATGCACGAGTCTTTAAGATGCAAAATCAAATAATCACTAGCAATGCAAATTCTCTATTCATGTTTTTTCAATATTTAAATGCCACTATTTTCGAATAACAGATTGCTTAAAAAAGAAAATGTTTTCAATTTTTATTAGAAACCAACAACAGAGATGGAACTAAAAAAGTAAGCCACCAACGAAAACAAAAATCAAGCACAACAACACTCCAAATGGATCTTTCAATGAAGACAAAAATAATCAAATTGACAAAACGGGTCTTCTCAAATGCACATGGGTATAAGTTTCCAAGTAATAAACAATTGAAAAAACAATCAATCACAACTTTTAAACCAGTGACAAGCTCCTGACCAAACAAGCACTCAGATACTAAGATCGGAGATTATACCCTTGTTTGAGGAAAAAGGTCAAGAGGTAAAAATCGAGACAAATTGAACAAGGAGGGATTTCGATTTCTGAAAGCCAATCATTCATGGGGTCTAAAGCTAAGAAAAATCCAATCAATGGTCAGAGAAGTTCTTCCTAGACACACAAACAAGTATGGGTATCTCAGGACATAAAAGTCTTAAACCAAAAAAATTGCAAGAGGGTTCGCAGGCTGGCAGTGTATTACAGTGCGAGAATCAATGATTCTCGTAGACTAGACAAAGGTTGACTGCGAGGGGTTCACACTGGACTGAACACCAAGGTGCAAACTCAGGTGATTCTCGCAGGCCACTAAAGGGTGCAGTGCGAGAATGTCTGTAAACAAGCAAAATTTGGAAAAAGGACAAAATTTATGAGAGGACTTCTGGACCCAGGGAGTCAGTGAGGGTATTCTCAAGACTCAGAGATTGATGGGAATGACAAATGGTAGGTCAAGAACAAATGGCCAAGAAAAAACCAATAAAACCACTAAAAATGGGTATGTTCCCCAGTGGAGTTGCCAATTTTGTTATTGGACAAATCGGTAGGTGCAGACACTAATAGATCTCCCTAGATCCACCTGGATCTAGAACAAAACAAGACAGGACACTACTCTTTCCCTAAGTTGTGACCATTGAATCTACTAGCAGAGAGGAACAAGTAACATACCTCTAGATCGCTTCCTTAGGTCTCTGTTGTTCCCGCTTCGCTCTGGTGCTATCGTGCAATCAAGTCCAGGACAACACAAACCAACCAAAGTGAAAGTAACAAAGTATATTCAAAAGTCAACCTATGCATATGATCAAGGAATTACACAATAAAATAATAATGATTTTATGGGAAAGGGACATGCCTCTGTATCATATTATGTGGAAATAAAAGATTACACCCTGATCGCCTTGATGTCGCAAGCTTCCTTTCAGTGGCCCTTGGTTCCAACACACACTTGTTCTATAATCGTATGAAGAAGATCTAACCCATCTTGATAGGTCACATGATAGCTCCAATCTCTTATCCAAACATAATTCCTCACACAACTCTTTCACCAATTCTTCATTCAATCTTGCTTAACCTTTTCCATGAGAAACCTTTCAATATATAGGAGAAGGAGAGATGGTTACATGGACGAGGATGATCCCACCGAATCAGAGAAGTTAGTAGGATGCCAACCATACAAATTCCAACACATCCTCTAGAAGATTCCCTTCTAGAACCCTCGAGATTTCTTTTCTTCTTCAAGCTTAAAAACAGGTTCGTAGCCTTCCTATAGAGTAGCCTGCAAACAGGTTTCACCCTAGGTGTGGGTGGCCTGCTAGAATCAGGCATTCTCGCACCCTAATACATAGGTAGCCTGGGAACTCACTTTAAAAATGTGTTTTCTGGAGGAAGACATCAGTCATCTTTCTCAGGCAAAAAGTCCTTGTTGGGAGCCTGATACAACATTGTAGAAACACCACCAGAGTGACCAAAAATATGTGTAACAGTAGACCCAATTGACAACCCTTTTCACCTATTTATGGTCACTTCTTGGACATTTGTTATATTATATTATATTTTCTTATCTATAAATATATAGGAGGGAATTGAGGCTCATCGTTATGACTTGAGACATTTTCATGGGTTTTCAATACAACTCAAGCAAAGTTTGAAAACAAATGGGTTGGATGAGATCAATAGGCCACAACAAAGGAGAGGATTAACACATCAACCCTTTGCTAACAAAGTTTATATTCACACACTACAAGGTTCCTCGGTGAATTTTACATCATATTACATGTTTAAAGAATAAAATGTGACTAAAATCGAATGCTTCTATGAGTGATGTAAATTATTGAGAAATGTTTCTCTCCATAAGGAAACATTGAATGGAATCTATGAAGGGTTTCATATATAAAGCGCTTCATTTTTCCGACTTTGAATCCATCAAGTTATAAATTCACGTGTGATCAATACCGAATGTTTGAACATGATTTATGACAAGCGGAAGGATTGTTATTAATATTTAGATTACGGATGTTACACGGTATTATTGACAAAATCTGAATACAAACTCTTTCTTTGAAAGACCAAATACAAATTACTCTTGTGTTTCTATTGTTCCTAAGATTGGGTGGAAGAGGAATGACATATCAATTCTAAATATAACAATATCAAAGGCAACTCATTGTTGAGGTAATCACTAATGACTCACTATATTTTCCTTTTCATTAATAAAAAAGACATTGGCATACCCTAGAAATAGTGACTATTAGGTGGTAGAAAATATGAGACACTCCAATGCACCATCATTTCAATTCCGATGTAAATAAAGTATTGTTTAATAGAATAAAACTTTAAAGAATATAACTATAAGCCAAGCTTAAGAAAATGAAATTTATATTGAAAAGGTGACCACCAAATTATTTTGTTTCAATATTAAATGTTCTAGGCAATGTCCACTTGACCTATAAAAAGAAATAGAGACGATGATTTAAAAAATATAAATATTTATACACAATAGATATCATGATACAAAGAAAATTTGTAAAATAATCAAGTGTGGTTTGTTACCATATTTATACATAATATTCACCAAAAATAATTTGTAAACAACTATTATGCATGTGGATATCGGTGGCCACCCTTTGTTTCCAACTGGCTCAACACAGTTTTCTGACAAATTTGGTAATTTACTATTTTTAGCAGTTTTAACTTCTAGGGCCATTTTGAGGGCCTAAATTAAGTATTTTCGGGATCGATCTTCTCAATTATATTTGAATTCATTATTTATCCCACAAAATGAATCTCCTCGACGATACCTTTCCAACAGGCTATCACACACCTAAAATGGAGATCGTATGCAAAAGTTACAACCCAGGGAAGTTGATGTACTAACTTACCCAAACAGGGCCCACATGACATTTGGCGCTTCATCTCCTAGGGTTAGGTTTTTGGCTTATTGTTTATTGTAAAAATTCCTTCAAAGCCTCATTGTAATCATCTTCTTGCGAATGAGTGTAGCCATCACATCTCTTCTCAGAGATAAGACACCACCATTCCAACAAGCTTGTTTCCGCTGTATTTTACAGTTTCAACTTATTTCCTTATTGAATAGAAAACCGGTTTCATTGTATCTTTGTTATTTTGTGTTAATCACCTATTAGTTATCTATAGTCATTTCATTCTACTCATAGAATATGGATCTATGGTATCAGAGTGATCTGCTCCGTGTCGTCTTAATGCATGTCACCAATGAGGTCGTAGTACAAAGAGTTGGGTATCGAGCTTGTTTCTCTTGAGAAAAAAAGCTCTCGCACACCCAAGAGACCTCTCATGGAAGGAGAAAAGAAAGATGACGGGATAGGAGATCCTTTCAATCTGTTGATTGAGGAAGCCCTCATGAAACAAAGGAACGAGATGATCGAT
>JASDQU010102396.1:370228-380268 GCA_032191745.1 Picea mariana
CAATTGTGATTGAGTTAAAAACTTACAAAAGAAATTTCAACGCCTACTCGAGTAGACAAACAACACGCGCTAGTAAAATCTAGGAAGCAAAACCAAACAAACAAGACCTTCTAATGTCGAGGTCACTAGTTGGTGATGAAATCCAACGTCGCAACGACGAGACAAGAAGGGGTTTGGCTAGGGTGGAAAAGTTATGTTGACGGCCTACTCAACGGACTTACACCCTGGTGCAAGCTCCCACACATAATCATGGGTATACTCTCCAAGGAGACCTAGTGAGTCTGGCCAACGTCAATTCCAGGTACTGTGGAGACTTTCCCCTCCACAGTCACCTTTTGTAAGATCCTAGGAAGATAGGCAACTAAGGTTAGCACCAACAACAATGATGCCTGGGGGGGATAGTCGACAGTCCGATCCACATGCAAGGGCAGGGTATCTGACTCGAAATCAGCTTGAGAGGCTTCCACTCATCATTGTGGGTNAGGGTGAGTAACTCTGTCAATCCCGATGCGACCTCAGGTTTGACCCTTGTGTGAGAAGGGCTTCCCAGGACAACATGTTTCTAATGGAATTTGACACTCCCTATCACAAGATACTATTGTGTGTTTTTTACTTTGGAGAGTGTGTCTCGCTGCCTGTTCCAAAGCTCTATCCTAGCTAATGTTGGTGTAAAAGAACCCTAGAAAAGGTTACTAGTTGAATTTTAACAATTGCGCAATATTATTAAAGGTTGTCATTTACTCAAGAGGACACGGAGATGAAACCGATGTTGTATGAGAATCTGACCCAACAATGCGCAAGTAGGAATGGAAGATACAAGTTTTGTTCAATCAATCCTATTTACGGGGGGGATAGAATATTTTTTCGGAACAACATGAACTACAATGCACGAGTCTTTAAGATGCAAAATCAAACAATCACTAGCAATGCAAATTCTCTATTCATGTTTTTTCAATATTTAAATGCCACTATTTTCGAATAACAGATTGCTTAAAAAAGAAAATGTTTTCAATTTTTATTAGAAACCAACAACAGAGATGGAACTAAAAAAGTAAGCCACCAATGAAAACAAAAATCAAGCACAACAACACTCCAAATGGATCTTTCAATGAAGACAAAAATAATCAAATTGACAAAATGGGTCTTCTCAAATGCACATGGGTATAAGTTTCCAAGTACTAAACAATTGAAAAAACAATCAAGCACAAATTTTAAACCAATGACAAGCTCCTGACCAAACAAGCACTCAGATACTAAGATCAGAGATTATACCCTTGTTTGAAGAAAAAGGTCAAGAGGTAAAAATCGAGACAAATTGAACAAGGAGGGCTTTCAATTTCTGAAATCTAATCATTCACGGGGTCTGAAGCTAAGAAAAATCAAATTAATGGTCAAAGAAGTTCTTCCTAGACACACACACAAGTCTGGGTATCTCAAGACATAAAAGGCTTAAACCAAAAAATTTGCAAGAGGGTTCGCAGGCTGGCAGTGTATTACAGTGCGAGAATCAAGGATTCTCGCAGACTAGACAAAGGTTGAATGCAAGGGGTTCACACTGGATTGAACACCAGGCTGCGAACTCAGGTGATTCTCACAGGCCACTAAAGGGTGCAGTACGAGAATGTCTGTAAACAAGAAAAATTTGGAAAAAGGAAAAAATTTCTTAGAGGACTTCTGGACCGAGGGAGTCAGTGAGGGTATTCTCAAGACTCGGAGATTGATGGGAATGAGAAATGGTAGGTCAAGAACAAATTGCCAAGAAAAAACCAATAAAACCACTAAAAATGGGTTTGTTCCCCAGTGGAGTTGCCAATTTTGTTATTGGACAAATCGGTTGGTGCAGACAGTAACAGATCTCCCTAGATCCACTTGGATCTAGAACAAAACAAGACAGGACACTACTCTTTCCCTAAGTTGTGACCATTGAATCTACTAGCAAAGAGGAACAAGTAACATACCTCTAGATCGCTTCCTTAGGTCTCTGTTGTTCCGGCTTCGCTCTGGTGCTCTCGTGCTCTTGTGCAATCAAGTCCAAGACAACACCAACCAACCAAAGTGAAAGTAACAAAGTATATTCAAAATTCAACCTATGCATATGATCAAGGAATTATACAATAAAATAATAATGATTTTATGGGAAAGGGACATGACTCTGTATCATATTTTGTGGAAATAGAAGATTACACCCTGATCGCCTTGATTTCGCAAGATTCCTTTCAGTGGCCCTTGGTTCCAACACACACTTGTTCTATAATCGTATGAAGAATATCTAACCCAGCTTGATAGGTCACATGATAGCTCCAATCTCTTATCCAAACAAAATTCCTCACACAACTCTTTCGCCAATTCTTCATTCAATCTTGCTTAACCTTTTCCATGAGAAACCTTTCAAAATATAGGATAAGGAGAGATGGTTACATGGACGAGGATGATCCCACCAAATCAGAGAAGTCAGTAGGATGCCAACCATACAAATTCCAACTCATCCTCTAGAATATTCCCTTCTAGAACCCTTGAGACTTCTTTTCTTCTTCAAGTTTAAAAATAGGTTCGTACCCTACCTATAGAGCAGCTTGCGAACAGTTCGCACCCTAGGTGTGGGTGGCCTACAAGAATCAGGCATTCTCGCACCCTAATACATAGGTAGCCTGGGAACTCACTTTAAAAATGTGTTTTCTGGAGGAAGACAACAATCATCTTTCTCAGGCAAAAAGTCCTTGTTGGGAGCCTGAATACAACATTGTAGAAACACCACCAGAGTGACCAAAAATATGTGTAACAGTAGACCCAATTGACAACCCTTTTCACCTATTTATGGTCACTTGTTGGACATTTGTTATATTATATTATATTTTCTTATCTATAAATATATAGGAGGGAATTGAGGCTCATCGTTATGACTTGAGACATTTTCATGGGTTTTCAATACAACTCAAGCAAAGCTTGAAAACAGATGGGTTGGATGAGATCAATAGGCCACAAAAAAGGAGAGGATTAACACATCAACCCTTTGCTAACAAAGTTTATATTCACACACTACAAGGTTCCTAGGTGAATTTTACATCATATTACATGTTTAAAGAATAAAATGTGACTAAAATCCAATGCTCCTATGAGTGATGTAAATTATAGAGAAATGTTTCTCTCCATAAGGAAACGTTGAATGGAATCTATGAAGGGTTTCATATATGAAGCGCTTCATTTTTTCGAATTTGAATCCATCAAGTTATAAATTGATGTGTGATCAATACCGAATGTTTGAACATGATTTATGACAAGCGGAAGGATTGTTATTAATAATTAGATTATGGATGTTACACGGGATTATTGACAAAATCTGAATACAAACTCTTTCTTTGAAAGACCAAATACAAATTACTCTTGTGTTTCTATTGTTCCTAAGATTGGGTGGAAGAGGAATGACATATCAATTCTAAATATAACAATATCAAAGACAACTCATTGTTGAGGTAATCACTAATGACTCACTAGATTTTCCTTTTCATTAATAAAAAAGACATTGGCATACCCTAGAAATAGTGACTATTAGGTGGTAGAAAAGATGAGACACTCCAATGTACCATCATTTCAATTCCGATGTAAATAAAGTATCATTTAATAGAATAAAACTTTAAAGAATATAACTATAAGCCAAGCTTAAGACAATGAAATTTATATTGAAAAGGTGACCACCAAATTATTTTGTTTCAATATTAAATGTTCTAGGCAATGTCCACTTGACCTATAAAAAGAAATATAGACAATGATTTAAAAAATATAAATATTTATATACAATAGAAATCATGATACAGAGAAAATTCGTAAAACAATCAAGTGTGGTTTGCTACCATATTTATACATAATATTCACCAAAAATAATCTGTAAACAACTATGATGCATGTGGATATCGGTGGCCACCCACCATTTCCAACTGGCTCAAAACAATTTTCTGACAATTTTGGCAATTTACTATTTTTAGCAGTTTTAACTTCTGGGGCCATTTTGAGGGCCTAAATAAAGGTTTTTTGGGATCGAGCTTCTCAATTATATTTGAATTCATTATTGAGACCATGAAATGAATCTCCTCAACGATACCTTTTCAACGGGCTATCACATGCCTAAAACGGAGATCGTATGCAAAAGTTACAACCCGGGGAAGTTGATGTACTAACTTACCCAAACTGGGCCCACATGACATTTGACACTTCATATCCTAGGGTTAGGTTTTTGGCATTCTTTTTTATTTTAAAAATTCCTTCAGAGCCTCATTGTAATCATCTTCTTGCGAATGAGCATAGCCATCACATCTCTTCTTAGAGATAAGCCGCCACCATTCCAACAAGCTTGTTTCCGCTGCATTTT
Source organism: Picea mariana (assembly GCA_032191745.1). Taxonomy (NCBI): domain Eukaryota; kingdom Viridiplantae; phylum Streptophyta; class Pinopsida; order Pinales; family Pinaceae; genus Picea; species Picea mariana. The sequence goes on from JASDQU010102396.1 coordinate 374,592, forward strand.
ACAGTTTCAACTTATTTCCTTATTGAATAGAAAACCAGTTTCATTGTATCTTTGTTATTTTGTGTTAATAACCTGTTAGTAATCTGTAGTCATTTTATTCTGCTCATAAAATCTGGATCAGTGGTATCAGAGCGATCTTCTCCTTGTCATCTTAATGCATGTCGCCAATGAGGTCGGAGTACAAAGAGTTGGGTATCGAGCTTGTTTCTCTTGAGGAAAAAAGCTCTCGCACACCCAAGAGACCTCTCATGGAAGGAGAAAAGAAAGATGACAGGATAGTAGATCCTTTCAATCTGTTGATTGAGGAAGCTCTCATGCAACAAAGGAACGAGATGATGGATAGTTTCGCGCAAATCCTTCGGCGGCTACCAACAGGCGACGCATCTTCTTCGAGTGGAGGCGCCACCCCCTTCAAGGTTAGATAGACGCAGATGTTGTAGACAAGTGGTTGAATCTACCAGAAGGGTATTTTTATGTCCATAACTTTTCGAATAGAGAAAATATTACTTCTGCGCTCCTCAAATTCATTCCCCATGCCAAAGATCCAAAATTACCTGGATTTTGGCGGGGTCTACCTGGATTCCTGCATAAGAAATGAAGTGTCCCAATACTACACCCTTGCTTATCAGCATATGGAAATTTTATGTACTTAAATAAAGATGAGACTGTATACATATTTTAATAAATTTTTCCAGATTAGTCAAGGCTTCATCGAAAAAAATGCCACAAGGGGTAAAGTCATCCATGAATATCTCCATACAGTCATTCACCATATTAGAAAAAATACCAATTACATCTGTCTGGAAGGTGGTTGGTGCATTACATAAGCCGAATGGGAGAACCTTGTAAGAAAATGTACCCCAAGGGTTGGTAAAAGTGGTCTTATCTTGGTCCTATAGAGCAATTTTTATCTGATTATAGCCACTGAATCCATCTAAGAAAGAGAAAAAAAAATTCCCAGCTAGATTGTCTAAAACCTGATCAATAAATGGCAGAGGGAAGTGATCCTTCTGTGTTTCTTTATTCAGGGCTCTATAGTCTACACAGACTCTCCATTTTCCATTCTTTTTAGGCACAATAACCAAAGGTGAGACCCACTGATTGTCTGATATAGGGTAAATGAAATCGGCATTGAGAAGTTTCTGGAGTTCTTCTTTAAGAATTTCTTTAAGGTTTGGATTCATCTTCCTTTGGGGTTGGAAAATGGGACGACATTCTTCCTTAATGTATATATGGTGGGTAAATAGTTCAAAGGAAATGCCTTTCATATCCATGTAATCCCAGGAAAATGCTTCTTTATGTTCAATCAATAATTTCATCAATCGATGAGTTTCAATAGTGGATAAATCGGGATTGATGTTCAAGGTTTTCCCAGGTTCAATTTCTACAATAATGGTCTTGGAACTGACTTTAGGAAATAATTCAGTTGTTTCATCATCTGTTGTTACAACGTTTGTTGTTACAGTTGAATCATTTTGATTGTTAGTGTTTTCCGAGAACATTTCTGAGCTTATATCTTCCTGGATGACGGGGTCGAAGACTCTAATCAAATGATGGTGCGTGTTCTGTGTAACAATAGAGGAGTCACAGATAAAGAAGTTGATTAATTCATCATTTGTCTCGTCCTTGAAACTTAGGGCTTTTCCTATGGTTAGCATAGGCAGAGCATTTTCATCCTCAGTGTCCATCCATAAAGAATTTTTAGGTTTCGCCCTAGGTGTAGCATGAGGATACAGGGTCAGGTTTTATTTGTTATAACCATCAAAGATGGTCATGGAACCAGATCGACATCCAATGAAACCATCAACCGTATCTAACCATGGTCTTCCAAGAATTAGAGGGTGGCCCCCCAGATGGGCTTTGGGTTGCAACACAACAAAATCAGTAGGATACTCCCATGAATCCACAGAAATGACAAAATCATCTATTACTCCTTCTAGTCTGATGGTAGAATGATCAGCTAATTCAAGAACAATAGGAGTAGGTTGGACTTGTGTTTTGAGTTGCAACAATTGTGTAGTTTCTATTGGCATGATGCTAATTGTTTCCCCTAAGTCGATTAGTGCATGGGGGATAGATGTATGTCCAATTTTGACAGTGACTGTATGGTTTCCTGGGTTGCCATAATTATGAGGTGGGGATTTGCCTGACATTAGTTCAGAAAAATCCCCCACCACATGCACAGTGAGGGGATCCATGGGTTTTTGCCCAGGTATTTTTATACAGAGATCTCTTATGGTCTTGGCATAAATAGTGACATCTCTAATGGCTTGCAATAGTGGAATATTAACGTGCATGTTTTTCAATTCTCCTAAGAGATTGAAAGATGGTAATTCCACAGGTTTAGTAATATTTAGCCTATCAGGGAATGGTGGGTCTACTGACTCTATTATAGGTTGGACAATTTCTTCTGTATCAATAGATGGTCTTTCCCCTGATTCCTTGTCTGACTCTGAAGATGGAGCATCTTCAATTATTGGCTCGACTATTCTCCCTGATCTTAATTTTATTTCATCACAAGGCATGGGAGTAATAGACAAGGTTGGCACATTCTGTATGTCTATGTTCTGAATGGCCTTATTATTTGGGTTTGGGTTAGGTTGCACAAGCATCTGAGGTCGTAAAGGAGGATTGTTCAGTGGGGCATTTCGGGGTAACTGCAGTTGTTGTTGCTAGTTCCGGGGTTGGAACAGTTGTTGATAAGGGTTCGGTTGGTGATGGTTCTAATAATTGAGGTGTTGTTGAGGGCCTCTCCTATATGGGTTCCATTGTCCATGGTGATTCTGCTTTTGAGGCATAGGTAACCATGCATTGGGATATTGGTAAGGGGTTGACATATGATGTGGAGGGGGAGCATTCGTCTGGCCATATAGTGGTTGATTGTTCCAATAATTAAGTGCTGCAGTAGATAATTGAGAGTTCATACCTTGACTTCTTGGCTTCCATTGTCTCCTTTGTGTAATTAGATAGGCAACCTCTACTTCCTCATTAGTTGCCTTCATTGATTCTTTTACTTATGGTAGAGAGGGACATTGGTCAATAGCATGATCTAATTCACAAATAAGACATACCTGGACACTGTTCAGCGGGAACTCCCTTGGTGGATGTTTCTTCCTGCATTTCGGACAAAAAATGCACAATGCTTGCTCTAATTTTGCTTGTTTCTGCTTGATCTGCAAGGTGTCAATTTGTGAAGAAAAGGTGTTAATCATCTATGTTTTGAAATTTTCTAACAGATTACCTATTTCTGCTCTTGTTGCTCCTCCATTGGCTTATTTGTGTACCCTTGAAAAAGTGCTATCCTTGGTGGCTAACCTATTCTTTGTAGATACTCGATAACATCTTTTACAGAGGTCTACAATGTCCTCATAGGATTCTTTAGATATATCTCATTTTCCAAGCATATTCAGTATATCTAAACAGTCTTCTCTAACTCCTTTTAGCAAAATAGTTTTTAAAATGTCTTTACTTACATCCAGATGCCTAGACCTTTGTAGATTATACTGGAGTTGTTCCACAAAATCTTTCAAGGGTCTCATTCTCCTTCTGAGACATTTTGAACAATTCCTCCCTACATTCCCTTGTTTGTCAGTAGTCTTGGTACTTGTTCAGGAAAATCTGCCTCATTTATACCCATGTTGAAATGTTCTCTCCTCCCAAGCTCATAAACCATCTTAACGCATTACCCTTCAATGTAGCTGGAAATAGTTTAAGTTTTTTTGCAGTGGTAGTGTAGTCATAGCTTCTAAACAAGATGTCAAATTCAAATAGAAACTCATTCGGATCCTTAGCAGACAATCCATGAAAATTTTGCAAAGCTGAGAGAGGTATGTTTTTCATAGGAGCCATCCCTCATGTGGGAACATCAGAAATAGGAAAAACCAGGGTAGAGGTAGTATTTTCATTATTTACCTAATCTTTGTTGTTTTGTGGGTTCTCCTGGTGGAAATATTCTTCATTATCCCCTTGATTTTCCATATGTTCTCTTTCTCTCCACTCTGTATGAAAAGCGTCCCGAATGTTATAAATTGAATCTGATCAATACTTTGAATCCATCAAATTATAAATTGACGTCTGATCAATACCGAATGTTTGAACACAATTTATGACAAGCAGAAGGATTGTTATTAATAATTAGAGTACGGATGTTACACGATATTATTGACAAAATCTATATACAAACTCTTTCTTTGAAATACCAAATACAAATTACTCTTGTGTTTCTATTGTTCCTGAGATTGGGTGGAAGATGAATGACATATCAATTCTAAATATAACAATATCAAAGACAACTCATTGTTGAGGTAATCACTAATGACTCACTAGAGTTTCCTTTTCATTAATAAAAAAGACATTGGCATACCCTAGAAATAGTGACTATTAGGTGGTAGAAAATATGAGACACTCCAATGTACCATCATTTCAATTCCGATGTAAATAAAGTATCGTTTAATAGAATAAAACTTTAAAGACTATAACTATAAGCCAAGCTTAAGACAATGAAATTTATATTGAAAAGGTGACCACCAAATTATGTTGTTTCAATATTAAATGTTCCAGCCAATGTCCAATTGACCTATAAAAAGAAATAGAGATGATGATTTAAAAAATATAAATATTTATACACAATAGATCTCATGATACAAAGAAAATTTCTAAAACAATCAAGTGTGGTTTGTTACCATATTTATACATAATATTCACCAAAAATAATATGTAAACAACTATGATCCATGTGTATATCGGTGGCCACCCACCATTTCCAATTGGCTCAAAACAGTTTTCTGACAATTTTGGCAATTTACTATTTTTAGCAGTTTTAACTTCTGGGGAAATTTTGAGGGCCTAAATAAATGTTTTTCGGGATCGATCTTCTAAATTATATCCAAATTCATGATTGATCCCCCAAAATTAATCTCCTCGACGATACCTTTCCAACAGGCTATCACACGCCTAAAACAGAGATCGTATGCAAAAGTTACGACCCCGTGAAGTTGATGTACTAACTTACCCAAACGGGGCCAACATGACTTTTGGTGCTTCATATCCTAGGGTTAGTTTTTTGGATGTATAGGGTTTTTTTCATTCTTGTTTATTGTAAAAATTCCTTCAGAGCCTCATTGTAATCATCTTCTTGCAAATGAGCGCAGCCGTCAGATCTCTTCTCAGATATAAGTCGCCACCATTCCAGCAAGCTTGTTTCTGCTGCATTTTACAGTTTCAACTTATTTCCTTATTGAATAGAAAACCAGTTTCATTGTATCTCTGTTATTTTTTGTTAAGCACCTCTTAGTAGTCTATAGTCATTTTGTTCTGCTCATAAAATCCGAATCAGTGGTATCAGAGCGATCTTCTCCTTGTCATTTTAATGCATGTCCCCAACGAAGTCGGAGTACAAAGAGTTGGGTGTCGAGCTTGTTTCTCTTGAGGACAAAATCTCCCGCACACCCAAGAGACCTCTCATGGAAGGAAAAAAGAAAGATGATGGTACAGGAGATCCTTTCAATATGTTGATTGGGGAAGCCCTCACACAACAAATGAGCGAGATGATGGATAGTTTTGCGCAAATCCTTCGGTGGCTACCAACAGGCGACGCATCTTCTTCAAGTGGAGGCGCCACCCCCTTCAAGGTACAAATAAAATTAGATATTTCTATATTTGAAGTTTAGATAGACGC
>JASDQU010102396.1:387441-413889 GCA_032191745.1 Picea mariana
ATTTAAAGCAATATGTGTTTGATTAGATAGCCCGGGTTCAATATTAGGTTGCGTAGTTGCAGGTACAGTCATTGAGGAACAGTAACCGTCGGATATAATTTAAAGAGAGATTTCAGTGTTGTTTCAATTTGGTCAAAATAAAGAGATATTTTTATGTTTTCTGAATGAAATAAAGATTGCAAAAGAAGGGCCTTTCCCGTAACTGCATTATATTTTAATATAAAAGTGTGAAGCGAAAGAAAAACATTTATCTGCGTATAACATGAGGTTCCTGTCAAAAGAAAAGTCACATATAAGAAGAAGAAGAAATTGGTGAGAAAATAACCGACGTAGCCGAGAGTAAACGAAGAATTCTGAAAATGCGAATTGGTATTACACCCGCTGATAGCCGGTGCAGAGGAAAAACAATAGATAAAGACAGAAAACCAGAATTCCTTTGTTATAGTAGTGGTCGTACTAAATTATAACAAAGCACATCAGTTACGAATGAGCGAAATGAAATGAAACATAAAACACAAAGAAGCAAACTTGATAATACAGTCTGGACGGAATCGAGAATCTTCAAATTGCTTGTATATTAACATCTTCAATGTAAAACTCTATTACAATCGATACCAAAAAGGTCTCACCCCTTCTTCTTATTTTTGTGTCCCTTTATACAAAAATTTTCCCCCTATTTTTTCTAGAAACTCAATCGTTTCATCAATTCCGTTACAAAACGAGAGGAGCCAAATCATTCCACCTCTCCTACTCTATTTTCAAAAAGTGCCAAGTGCCTACCTTCTGCGTGATTCGGCAAGTATGATACATTTGTCCACAAACTGGGATACAAGCTGTGAAGGCTCTGCTTTGACAGCTGGGAGGARCGATGTTACTCCATCTCTTCTACTCTATTTTCAAAAAGCGCCAGGTGCTTATCTTTGTTTGGATTTGGTGCATATGATACATTTGTCCACGAACTGGGATACAAGCTGTGAAGACTCCGCTTGACAGCTTGCTTCGGTGAAATAGCACTCTCGGGCCAACTGTGGAAGTTTACCACCTATTTGTGCGTCAATTATATCAAGAGCGTTGAGTTGCGCACTTGGTTGAATCAAATGTTTATCAACTTGAGCCATGTCTACCCTGTCCATCTTAGAAATATCCGCCGAATCTCTTTCATTCTTCTCCTTTAGATCGAGGGAGATATGATCTACATTCATTTGCCTTAACGTTTCTGAGTCACCTCCACTTTCCATCCCTAACAGCTCGCCATCTATAGCATTGAAGGCCTCTTCTAATGAATTGGTTACTTTTTGGGCATGTTCCTTGCTTAAGGTAATATTATGTTCCCAATCCTTTAGCAAAATATTACCTCTAGTTTGTTCAACGATGGTGAGTCTGGGAGGGCCTGCTGAAAATCTGTTGTTAGTAGCTATTACTTCCTCTTGAAAGGCGACCCGGGCAGCCTCTGCGTTCCTTTCTTTGACAGTCAGATTTTCTGAAATACAATGCATTAACACGCAGTCTTCTCGAATCACCCCTGCTTTGTTTAACAGACTTTGTTGTACAGATGAGATCCTGCCCCTGATATCAATCGCCCAGGATTTGAACCCCTCTATGTCGATCATTTTTCTCTCAGCGACCTTTAACTGAGCCTATAACCCTATGATCATACTCCGCTGCTGACTTGCCTGTATCCGACCATCTCGGATCACTGAATTCGCTTGTTCCATCTTGGTTTTGAGGACTTCAATTTCCTTTTGATCAGCCAATCAGGCTAGTTCTATTCCTCCACTCGCCTGACTCTTATCACTTTCTGCAGCCAAAGCTACTCGAGCTTTGAGTGTCTTGATCAGGCGATTCTTTCTTTTGAGATGATTTTTCAACATCCCGACCGAGAATTGATTTGCCGACGCATACACTCCCAGCGTCCCTGCGATCTCTGTGGCGAATTCCTCACTCTTTTCATTTTTTCCATCTGTCATCACTTTGAATTTTTTAGCTGTTGATCCTTCATCCTGGTAGAACTCCCTTTTCACAACTTCTTTCCTCTTTTTGTCAAAGAAGAAATCATTTGGGGGAAGCTCTTCCGCTCTGATAGGCATTAGCTCCTCACCAAAAATCCATCCCTCTTCTATATTCCCTTGTGTTGACTGCAAGGGGGTGACAGAAGTAATGGGTTCCCCGATCTGTTTTGCTACCTTTCCTGGTGTGATGACTGAGTCCTGCTTCTTCAGAGGATCCGAGGTCTTCGTCTCGGTTTTGAGATTCTGGGTTTCTGGCGGGTCTGTGTTCTTGACTTCCATCTCCAGACTATGTTCCCTGGATGGATCTTTGGTCTCTTCCTCTGCTTCGGGATTCTTCCCAGACCCCCCTTCCTGGTGTTTTTCGGGGTTAGGAATTTTCTCTTCGGAACCTTCAGCATCATTCCCTTTTTCCTCGGAAAGACCCAAACCTCCCAGCACAACGGGGAGACATCTTTTTCTATGCTCCTGAAACTTTAGAACAGAGGCCATGTCCTCAGGTGCTAAAGATCTGATTCGAACTAGCACTTCCCCATAGGACCTCGCCCCTCGGAAAATATCATCCGTGGGTGAACACTCGTGTTCAAACCTCTTCAACCCACAATTTGACAAATGGGTGCTTACAATTTTCTGAGGATCATGCTTTTTGTACTCAATAGAGACCAAACTCAAGTCTTCTAAGGTTGCAGCCTCAACTTTAGCATGTCCAAAATCAAATAAAGAATAATCATTTAGCCGAACGGGGAAAAACGGCCATACCTTCTTCGATGATGCTTTGAGCTCTTTAGCTACTCCGTCGATCACTGTTTTTCGGGCAATATCGCAACAGGCCAGCTTGTCGGGGATGAACAGTGGTAGCGCAAGAGGGGGAACAACAGCTCCGAACACTCTGAAGTATGAAAACTCTGCTTCTACGTACCAGTCCGCGATGCCACTCAGATTTGTAGCAATGCTATCCGAGATGCGAGGTGGCGAACGACCAAAAATGACGATGTACAGGGGCACCATCACCCAGTTGAAAATTTCGTAAATAAATTTGTCCGCTTTATCCTCCCACAGCTTGTCGTGATACTCGTGTACAGCTTTTGCGTGAGTAGGATTCCAAGCCCAATTCATCAAAGGGAATGGATTCATGAAACATACTGCGTCCATGATATACGCAGACATGAAAAATGTTGATGGTTTCCCATTGGCCTTTTGCTCCCGATACTCGGTGACCCTGTTAAACAAGCTGTCTGAGAGCATCTTCGCCCAGTTGAATGAGCAACCTTCAGCAACCCGAAATATGAGAGGCACCCAAGAGATATAAAAATGTGATGTATCCTCTCGCCCTCAAAGTCAACAGGTCATCATGGCCACATATTTATATTGTGGCTCTAAGGAATCGATAGAATATATGCCCTTGTCATTTTCTCTGAACTTCACGGTGTGCGAAACTCAATCTTTAATCAAACTGGGCATGGTTTTGTCATATTCAATGCACTCCTTCTGTTTAAACTTCTCCAAGAAATCAACATCATACGTGTATTCAAATTTTGATGGAAGTTTATACATGCCTTGGATGTGCTCCAGTCTGAAAGTCCCGACCGTGACCCCCTGATCGTTTAGGATAGTTCTAGTGGGCAAGTCTATATGATCCAAAGCCCATCGGATCATATCATGATAGGGGAGAAACCGTGGTCTGGTTGCTATCTGAATAATTAACCAAATCAGTTTGTAGAATATCTGAAACAAACGACTAGCTAGGTACCGAACCGCCACTCCGAGGTGAAGTGTCGGAAACAGTATCTGTACCTTGCCCTGCATCCTCGACGCTAGCCTTTGCTGCTTTCCGTGGAGCCATAGTTGAAGCTTGCGTTTTTGCTCTTCTGCGATAAACCTGTGTATACATGCAGAAATTAGTTCACTCGTAGAAAGGCATGCTCTGTATGCTTATGAGAAATGTTTAAAATAAAATGAAACTCCCGTATATATTTGAAAAATCTGTATAATTTGAATTAAGTATGTCAAATCGCAATTAGAAACAATTTATTGTGTGAATCTGATCTTGTTTATTCGTGGATTTACCCTAATTCTTCATTAATGTCATCAATGTTTGGCGGCTTGATAGGCAATCGGGGTATGGAGAGCAGTAGGTGCTTTGGGAAATGCGCAAACCTCGATGCACGGGACGAGACACATCTCGTTTTATTTTAAAATTTCAAATCTTAGCAACTTAAATAATTTTCTCGTTGTTCGCTGCCTCGTGAATTTCCTTTAAACATTTTGACTCTTCAACTCACGAGACTGCGAGGGCCGGCTGGATTCAATTAAAAGTAATCATGATTTGGAGCGTCATAAATTGCATAATTAATTTATTCGCCATATTGCGATTCGGAAGTTCGAAGAAAGATTTTTGGGAGAATGGTATACCGAGTGGCGATACCACGATGTGGTGATAATTAAGGCTCAAAATATGGGAAGAAAATCTCAGATTAGGTTACTAATTAATCTTGCCATAATCATGTCGCAACCTTGTGAGTCGAGATTCTAGACGCTTTAACTTTATGAAAGAAAGTGACGAGTGGCGAAATGTCGAGCACCAAACTTAACCATGGTTATTTTTTGACCTTTAATCCTTGACCAAGTTTATCGCAAGAATTATCGCGTTCTCGGATCTCGGGGTTGTAAGAATAGAAACTTGGGTTTGACGAATTCCAAGACATGAACTCTCGACAACATCCACTCATGAGTTACAAGATTTACCCTAGTTAATGTCTTGGGCGAAAATTGAAAACGATTTCGCCGTTTCGTGACTCGGGACGTGTGAACTCAAGTTTTAAAGTATTCGACCCACGAGACCTGAAATGAAACAAAAGAACGAACATACTCGTGAAAATGGATCTGTTTTGAAAGTAGAAAACATTTCTGTCCAGGCGACAAGATTTCAGAGTCTTTAAGATCTCGGAAGGAAAAGGAAAATCAATCTTTAGATTTCAAGTATCAAAAATTGAAAATTGTGCAAGGTAAAAACAAGGGTGGCTCCAACAGTCAGTATCCACCTATGTTGAGCTGAGGATGGTGGATGGATATCTCCTATAAAATCAAGGCACCATTTCCTAAATGGTGCTTCAACAGAGATAGGTTTTAAAGGTAAGGGTTGCAACTTTATTTTTCCATGAAAAATTTGGCATTCATGATAGCTTGAAACTTCCTTGTACACATCAGAAAAAATACTAGGCCAGTATAACCCTTCCCTTAGTATTTTATACACAGTGGTTTTCCAATAATGGTGCCCTCCATAGTCACCTTTGTGAAACTCTTTGATATCCTTTTTCCCTTCTTCTTCTAGCAAAAAATTTAGCAATATCCCACCTGGATCTTTCCTATACAGAGAATGGTCCATAATGAAAAACTTTGATTCTTTCAAATTCAAAAATATGGCTTTGGTTTTTCTTAATTCAGGAGGAGCTTATAAATTTCTTAATACATAAATAATATCAACGTACCATGGATAATCAAGGAAATTTTTAGATACCTATGAGACTTTCTGTTCTTCTGAATTTGATGATAGGTCAGCAATGAAACTAATTCCCAAGACATCACAATTGGACTATGCCATCAACTTTGCAATTCCCTGACCTTTAATCAGCTTTGTAGGTTTGATATCGAGGTCATACTCCAACAAGACAACTATCCATTCTCCCCTTCTACCTTCATGATCAAGCTAAGTCAAAATTTCTTTCACAGAATTGCTAGTCACATAAGCAATGATATGGGAATGCAATATATAAATTATGAATTCTTGAAGGGCCTTCACCAATGCATATGTCTTCTTTTCCATGATGTCATACCTCAATGGGGAGTCTCTTAAAGTCCTACTATAATAGGATATGGGCCTTTCAAATTTATGTTCATATTTTTGCAACAAGACACCATCAATGGTGTGTTCTAATGAAAAAGAAAACAAGATAAAGTCTTTTTGCAAAATTTGGACTAGCCAACACTGGAGCTTTGGTCAGTGCCACTTTAATATCTTCAAAATTCTTCCTATATTTAGAAGTCCATTTTATCTCATTTCCTTTCCTGAGCATGTTGGTGATATACTTTATGATTTCATCCAAGTTAGGGATAAACCTTCTCAAAAAATTTACTCTTCCTAGGAAATATTGTACCTCCTTCTTTCTCTTGGGTGTGCCAATATTCAGAATTTCTTCTACTCTGTTGGGATCTATTTTTATTCCTTCCTTTGAAATGATGTTTCCAAGTAATTTTCCCTCTTGCATTCCAAAATTGGACTTTTTGGGATTCAGTGAGATGTCAAACTTCCTACATTTCTGAAAAACTCTTCTTAGATGTTTAATATGTTCATCATCAAAATATGAAAATATAGTGATATCATCTAAGTAAATGACAATGAACTTATATGTCTCATCAACAAAGGCTATGTCCATGGCCCTTTAGAAGGTTTCTCCTGCATTCATAATCCCAAAAGGAATTTTGGCATACATGAAAGTGCCCCAAGGTGTTGTAAAATTTGTCTTCTCTTGATCATCAGGATGCACCATGATTTGGTTGTATCCCAAAAGGCCATCAAGCATTGATATTTTCTGAGATCCAACCACCTTCTACAGAATGTAATCCATATTAGGAAGTGGATAATTTTCTTTGAGAGACACCCTGTTTATATTTCGAAAGCCTACACACAACCTCATCTCACCACTTTTMTTCCTGATAKGCACTAGGTTAGCCACCCACTTGGAAAATATTAAGGACACTATAATTTTGCATCAAACAACTTCCTTACCTCCTTTTCAATCAATGGCAACAATAGAGGATTAATTCTTCTCAACTTTTTCTTGAAATATTTGTGATCATCCTTKATTGGAATTACATGTTGAATTATCTTAGTATCATAGAACTTTAAATCCTCATAGCTCCATGCAAAGACATCAGGGAAATATTTCATTAGGCTGATATACCTCTGTTTAATTTCTGGACTGAGTGTCTTGGATAGTTTGATGATCTTGGGATCTTTTTGAGTCCCAATGTTGGAATCTTCCGTGTCCTCATCATTTGAAGTGATTTTATGATTTTTGTCTACATCGTTGTTGTCAAAAATCTTTTCCAATGGGACGAAGCCCTTCGGAATGATGTTATTTTTTGAGTTTCACTATATCTCTACCAACAATTGATTTTGAAAACAGTTACCATTTGTGAACACAACTGCATCTTCTTCCTCTTCAAAATAGCACTCATCATCAATATTTGAATTGGAAAATTCATCACTCATCTAAAGGAATCTTTCTACATGTATGTCATCTTCAAATATTTTCCAATATTTAATGTTGTCAGGTACTGCTGGCCTATACTTGACTTCAATTTCATAGTTTTTATTAGGAAAAACTGGAATTTTGAAAACAGAGGCTGAAGTAGCYAGAGCATCAACAATTAGATTCCCCCCCCCTCTTCGAATCACTAATAAATTGTATTTTGAAAACACTTCAAGAATATCAATTATTGTATTCCTATATGCCCTCAATCTAGGATTCTTTGACTRATATATACCCTTTACCTGATTTATGAAAATTTTGGAATCCCCATGTACAACTATCCTCCAAGCAACCAATTATTTAAAAGTCTTCAATCCCAAAGTTAGTGCCTCATATTCAGCCATGTTATTGGTGCAATCAAATCAAATTTGCAAGAACAAAGTTTTGTACCTATCTTGGGAGGGATAATCGACACACCAACTCCTGCTCCTTCTTTTCTAGCAGCTCCATTAAAGTTCATGTTCCACATCTCATCCTCTTCACTATTTTTCTAATCTGTAATTTTCTTTGTTTGATGATTAGATTTGTCTTTAATGGTCATAACAGTATTTGGCTCCTCCTCTTCAAATCTCAAGTCATTATAGAAAATAGAAGAACCAACCTCAGTATCTACAGAGTAAATAGGATGGTTGTTTGGTCTGGATTTTGCACTCACCATGTACTTGAACATTACTTCTTTGTACAACCTCCTTTCTTGGCCAAAAACAGGGATAGTAGCATATGACATATCCATTTGAAAAGTCCCTTTCAACTTTGCAACCCATGATCTACATAACAACATGCCAAATTTAGGAGGGACGTCAACAACAACCACATCCATAATCAGGTTTTTTGATGGAATTTGGGACAATGATACAACCAGATCTTTGATTAAACCCAAGCATTTCACCTTCCTTGAGTCAAAGGAGAAATGATATTTGTAAGGCCTTGTAATGTCTAGACCCAGCTCATCCATGACTACCTTGGGCATCAAATTATGGGATGATCATGAATCTAACATAGCATTATGTAAGGTCTTGTCATGAATTTTAAGACTAATATAGAAAGGGGGGACATCATCAACATCACCACTCTCCTCCACACATGGGACGAAAAGGATAGCAGGGTGATCATATTGCACATTTAAGGTGTTAGAATATTCTTCCATCTTGAGCATCTTAATGATCTGATTTCTATATTCACCATTTTTAATCAGCTCATTGAATGGAACATAAATTTTGATTTTAGCCATTTCACTTTCAAAATGAAAAGGAGATGGGGATTTTTCTACCTCTTTGATGACTACTTCCTTTCTTGCCTTGGGTATCTTATTTGGGGGTTCTTATTTGAAATTTCCTTTCTCCATTGCATCCTTTGTTGAACTTTCCTTCTTAAGCTGACTAGAAAAAGGTGTATTGATCTGAAGTTCTCTTGTAGGATTTTCCTTTGGGGGGTTCGCAAGCACCTTTTTGCTTCTGAGTTTGTACTTTTTTTGAAGCTGCATAATGGCATTTTGATATCCCTTTTTAAACTCTTTTGTTTCCATTGACAACATATCATCATTATCCTGCATAAACTTATCATTTTCATCCATAAATTGACCATGTTCTTCTTTAGTTAAGAACACATTTGTTTCAGTATCATCACAACAAGGCATATTGTCTTCAATTGTTTGATCAAAATCTTCATTCACATAGCTTTTTAGGAAAGGAGGTTTTATTTGTTGATCAACTTGATTTCTTTGGTCTCTTTTCCTGATTTGTGGAACTGGAGCTCTTCTAAAATTTTGATTTTTGGGCTGAAAATTAGTTTGATATATAGTGGCGGGCTGATTATCCAAGGACATTATTTCCATAAACCTTTCCATAGTCTTCATCATCAAATAAAAATTTTCATCTGATGACTGGGAAGCTGAGGGTTGTGCCTCTCCTTGGACCTTTTTCATATATCTGTCAGGATTATGTTTGATCTTCCCTGAGGCCATCAGATGTACCTCCACTTCAATTGCATCACTCATTATGTCATCTAGTGTAGTAGATCTTATTTCTCTCAACAAAAAGGAAAATTCACTGTCAAAAGAGTCAGCATATCGAAGTTGGGAAGCTCTAGGAGGGCGTTTTACTTCAGTAGGAATTGAATTATAAACTTTCATAAATCTGGTTGAAAACTCTTGTACTGTTTCATTAGGTGATCTCTTTATGTTATTGTACTGATTTAACAACTAAAGAGGATTCTTATTGTCACCCCACCTTGCAAGGAAATTTGGTTCAAAGGCTGCAAAATTAAGAATGCTTGTTGCTAGAAGGAATTTGAACCATTTTCTAACTTCACCTAAGAGTCTTTTTGCAAACAGTCTCAATTTTACATCTTCATGATCTACCTCCTCTAGGTCGGCAAAGTCATTAAATCAATCTAGGTGTATCTAGGATGATACATTCTCTTCAGCATCAAATGATTTTATCCTCTTATTATAATTTTGAGGTAAATCATGCAACTGAGCAGGTAAGACAAGGGGAGAAAATCTAGATGCCATGGCTCTAGGAGGATTTTGAGCTCTCTGAACAGTCTGAATGGGGACAATAGGTATCAAATATTGGAATTCCTTCTCATCAAAGATGATTTTATTCAAATTGGATTATGATCTGGATCTGAACAAGGTTTGTTCAAATTTTAAATCAAAGTCAAGGTCATCAATGCTTTTTACCCCGTCTTTGGGTAAAGATAGATTTTTGTCCAGGTAAGAAATTGAGTCAATTGTCCTTTCTTTTCTTTTCTGTAATAGTTTCTCAGGATTAGACACAGATGCTATAGGTTATGGATCAGGGTTCCTTCTAGTGTAAATTCCCTTGGGAGTCAGGATTTCTTATGGATTATGCTATTGATCTTATTAAATGAAGTCGCCAGGGTAAATTTAGTTCATCCAATAAAGGTGTCTGATTCACTGTTACCATCGAGAATCAAATCTAAAGTTTTTAGTCATTATTTCCCAGGGAGAATTTTCAATTTTGTCCCCGATAATGGCGCCAAAATATTAGCACTGGTTAAGTTGTTTTGGCCAAGGAAAAAACTTACAAAGATAACCTACAAACCAACTTTAAGACTGTAAGCTAGACCTTCCAATATGAAGGGGGCTCTCTCTTCTCACTTAATATTCGATAGATAGTTTTTCTTGATAGAACAATGTCTAGGATTTCAAGGTTTGATTGGAATTGATAAAGTATTGTTGGGAAGGAGGAGAAGGATGCTTTTTGGGCTATGGAGTTAGATCTTGAAAACAAATGAAACTAATGTCTTGGTAATAGAACCTCACAGAGGAACATAGGTTAAATTTGGTGGATGAAACCTTCAATTTTTGGATTTAGTTATAGAGGGTGAAAGAAGAAGAAAGAAACAATTAATAGCATCATAGCACCATATAGATGAATTCTGACCTAGTTAGGAAGAAAAGGACAAATTTTAAATTCCTCGAGTTTAGAGCACCCTTTAGATGAATTCTAACTCATAAAAATCAATTCAAACAGAGAAAAAATGAGATGTAAATAGAGACATAGGAGATACGTACACAAATACAAGAAACACACTGTCAACTCATCACCATTATAATCTCTTTCATGAAGGTTTAGGACTTCTGCATTTCATTCCTTTCAGATTCAAAGATTTTATAGTGAAAGTAAAAAATGCCATAGTTTTTCCAACTCGCCACTTTTACATCAAAATGATCCAAATATGTAAGATCCTACTTGCCATACTAGGCTACTAGAGGTCAAATTCCTCTTAACTACAATAGTGGATCTATTTACAATAGAAGAAGACAACTCAAAAATGACTTTACTAAAAATAGTAAGTCTATTTGACCCTATTTAATGCAAAACAAAAATATCTTATACAATCAAATATCCAAGCTAAATTTGATTATGAAGTGTGGATGATGTAAATGTGTTGAACCTGCACAGAATAGATCTAGCTAGAAAATACTACACACATTTGCAGAGAGAAATTAAGAAAGAAGAAGTAAGATAGAAAGAATGGAAGAATTCTCATTAACCGTATTCCACACTCAAAGAGTGAATAATTTACAATAGATATAAGATACATGAGTAACCGATGAGCCATAGTGGTGGTATAGATTGATCTGGACACACACCAACAGTTAGAAGAGTAAATTTCCACCTAGTCTAGTCTCTCAGACAGTTACAGGAGTGAATTGCCACCTCGCTGAGTTAACTAGTCAACTAGTCTTCAGTTAACTGACTGAACAAAGAGTAGTGAGTTGGTGATGATCCCAATGTTGCATGGTGACAAAACCAATGCAACATCTAAACTCAACTCAACTAGTCAAACTAAAGTGTCAATTGAAAGAGAATATTCTCCAGGTGGAATATTCTCCCCTAAAATATAGGAGATTGGATAANAACTAGTCTTCAGTTAACTGACTGAACAAAGAGTAGTGAGTTGGTGATGATCCCAATGTTGCATGGTGACAAAACCAATGCAACATCTAAACTCAACTCAACTAGTCATACTAAAGTGTCAATTGAAAGAGAATATTCTCCAGGTGGAATATTCTCCCCTAAAATATAGGAGATTGGATAATGACTAATTATGACTAATAAACAAGGAATAACCTTAGAAAAAATAAATCCTAGGTGTGTGTGAAGTAACTCCAACACCCCCCCCTGAACATCACTATGGTGAAAATAAAGAATGGGTCCCGACTACGAGGCCATGTTAGGTACCCAAGTACAAAATATACATTGAACGAAACGAGGAAAGAGGGAAAACCTCATGGGAACAAAACCCCCCCTCAAATTACAATGCATAAAATAAAAAACGAGAAGGAACAAAAAACAGTTGCTAAGCAACCATGTCCTTCACTCCAAGAAGACCTTGCAAATGTGCAAGTTTGTTCTCTTTGAAGATTTTGTTGAAGATGTAGATGTCTGCATGGATTTGATGAAGTATATGCACCATTGAGATGTCCACACATATCCACTTTATCTTCTTGTAATGAAAAATGTCCAAATAAATTTTGGATGAAATTTTGAAAACCGTACGACCGTTTCCAGAAAAATGCTAAACTTTTGTTGATTTTAAAACGATCATAACTTCACTTTCCAGACTCCGTTTCAGGCGATATTTTTTTTGAAATTGGATATTTTCCTGAGAGAAATTCAAATATCCAATTTTTTTTCTGCAAATTATGCTCAGAAAATATCAGAATGGCATCTGATCTGCACAGATCCATTTTTGACTCCTGAGATGCATGCATGGTGCATGAAAAAGTGTCTGCATGTGAATCCTGAGATGCATTCCATATATCTTCCACATGAATTTCAAAAAATAAATCTGAAATGGAGTAGACATCATCTTCAATTAATGGAATATAAATTTCTGCAAATACTTTTGTAAAAGACTCTTCATAATAAGAGGCTTGATCTTATGATGGCTTCTCTTCTGGCTCTATCTGTTCGACCTCCTGCATGAAATATTCACAATATTCTTTATTCCCAAATAGAACCTCCAATCTGGTCCATAATTCATTTGGAGTTAATCTTTGTGATTCTTCATATACTTGATGGAAAAATTCGGGAGAAACAGACATACCGATACTTCCTATGGCCACATCTTGTCTATTGAGAAAGTCATTTTTCTCATCGACAGAATCAGGCTCTACTTCTATTGCCATGGTTATTTGGTATAAGCATCTACTTCTGAGAAGAAGTAGAATCTTTGGCTTCCATTCCAAATAGTTATGAGGCGTGAGAAGTATTTCTGATGAATAATCCATCTTTTTGTTGTCTTCAATCTTTTGTACTTGCAAAAAAATTTGGTGTAGATTTTGTTTAGCAGTCCGCCAGCTCTGATACCATGTAAATGTGTTGAACTTGCACAGAATAGATCTAGCGAGAAAATACTACACACATTTGTAGAGAGAAATTAAGAAAGAAGAAGCAATATAGAAAGAATGGAAGAATTCTCATTAACCATATTCCACACTCAAAGAGTGAATAATTTACAATAGATATAGGATACATGAGTAACCGATGAGACATAGTGGTGTTTTAGATTGATCTGGACACACACCAACAGTTACAAGAGTAAATTGCCACCTATTCTAGTCTCTCAAACAATTACGGGAGTGAACTGCCACCTTGCTGAGTTAACTAGTCAACTAGTGTTCAGTTAACTGACTGAACAAAGAGTAGTGAGTTGGTGATGATCCCAATGTTGCATGGTGACAAAACCAATGCAACATCTAAACTCAAATCAACTAGTCAAACTGAAGTTTCAACTGAAAGAGAATATTCTCCAGGTGGAATATTCTCCCCTAAAATATAGGAGACTGGATAATGACTAATTATGACTAATAAACAGGGAATAACCTTAGAAAAAATAAATCCTAGGTGTGTGTGAAGTAACTCCAATAGATGATTCATCATGTTTGTTTGGAGATTCCTTTGAGATAAATGGTTTGTTGTCTTGTAGCTTTGTCACGCTTTTGTAGCGTACTAGTGTTGGCGCTACACAAATTCTACCTACAACATTTGAGTAGCGCACTCAGATTTCTTGAAATTTGTGCAAGTCCAGGTGGAAGCCACTAACACAAAACCTTGATTTAACCTACAATGTGGTATAACCAACCTTTTATGTTGTCCTTTTCATTTATATATTACTACAACATTTGCGTAGCGCTGGTGTGCTACACAAGTGTTGTGTATGCTTGCCTTATCAATCAAAATTTGCAGCTGCTCAAAAAGGGTGATTCATATTGTCATAACTCTCTGGATCATAAGAATGGGGGCTTCAAAAAGGTGTTTATATAACAATATGTTCAAACTTATCTAAATTCTACCTCCCTTAGTCACCTTTTAGTTTGCAACTGTAATGGTGACTTCCTCCAAAAAGAAAAGATTTGTTTTTCATCCTTTCATATTTGTGCTACTTCTGCAAGTAGCTCCAGTATTCTCCTGGCCTCATCATTCAACTACATATTATTCTTGAGATACATGTTTTCCTTCCTTAGTGTTAAGTTATGTACCTTTAAATTTTCCACCTATCTGAACATGGCTGCATTTCTCTTCAATTTTGACTAGGCATTGGAAAGGGTTGCACAGGCATTTTCTCTGGCTGGCATGTATTCTTTAAAGTGTTTCATGGCTCTGTCATATGATATCCTCTTTTCTTCCCTGAGCTTAATTTGTTGATCTTGAGCTTCCCTCAACTTCTTATTAAGCCATCTTATGTTCTTTTATCCTTATGTGGGTGAAGTAGAAGGTCTCTCACTTGTTGCTTGCTTGCCCTATATGTCTAGACTATTCTTCCTGGCTGAGGATCTTGTCATAGGTGTTTTTGGCTTGGCTACAACTGTGGTCTCAGGGTTTTGAAAAATTCCCTTGGATGTTTCACTTTTAGGATCTGTCTTGACATGTGGTGTTTGTTCCTCAGAACCTGTCTCAGCTAGCTTCCTCTTCACCTCTCCATGTTCTTGATAAAACTGAGCAATCACATGTTGAGCCTCTCTGAGTTGTTGTTTCAATTACTTAATTTATGATTCTTTATATCCTTCTTTAGCTTGGCCTTCATCCATCCCCTGATATGAAATATCAACATACTCTGTCTATATTGCCGGTGTAGGAATCTTTCTTGTTGTTGACCTTGTGGTTGGACTTCTAGGTGTCTCGGTCTCTTTTGGTTCATTAGTGAACAAAATTTTTCTACCCTTCTTTGGAAATGGTTGGCTTGGAGGAGAGCCTTCAACTTCCTTCCCTTTGCTTTTATCTACAACACTTTCTCCCTTTTTACCTGAGATATTAGGAGACACCCTTTCAGCAGACAATGGGGTATCTCTTTTGGGCACTAGAGGGATATTAGATGAGGACAAGAAATAATCCTATTCCATGTTTAGTTTTCTTATTTCTTCAACAATTAGTAGCTTGACTAAGGAGAAATGGAACAATATGCTCTTAAGTTGGTCAGCTCTAGCTTGGACCCTGTCTCTCATCTTTCCTAAGCTTATATACAAGTCAAAGGAAATTTGAGAGGGTTTTTTCCTGTGAAGTGCATGAGGAGTCTCACATGGTATTGGTACACCCTATCAAACCTACCTTGAAAAGTGAAATATCTTTTTATTACTCTCAACAAAATCTCATAGGAATCTAACACATATTCCCTAGGAATGGTGACTCCTATCTTCTGAATTTTTTATTTAAGCTTAAGGAAATAAATATAAAATGTAGAATCCAAAGGCATGCCTTTAAACCATCTTTCCCCAAGGATTGGGATGTCTGTAGCAACAACTATTGACTCCTATAACACTGGGAAGATGACCCCAACAATTATTGTCTAGACACCATTGTAGTTGAGGGAAAACTCCTTTGTCATCTGTTGGTTATATCCTTGAATTTTCTCACAGAATCTAATGCATCTGGTCTGCTAAAAAAAAACTCTGAACGCAAGGTCTAATTTCACCAAGTTGAGGCTCTGTGTCTCATACCTCAACACATTCCCTCCTCTGTGCTTCTTTCTCTCCTGTGATGTCATGGATGAACAAATAACTTTGCAGGGTGGATGTGATCATGTGGCAGGGGGAGAGATTCTCAACACCTAACGAGTAAGCCTGCGCAGCAAGCTTAACAAGGCTAGGGTTTGTTTCAAAATAGAATGAGAGCTTTAGTGAGTGATGGGGAAGTGAATTAGCATGCTATCAATGCATGGATGGTTAATTTTCACATGTGTTTACCACAATTGACGACTGGATAAGAGGTGAGGATCGAAAGCATAAGCATTGCAATTTTCATAGTGAGGGATTTGTGTAGCGCTCAAGTCTGCACAGCAGATGCATAGCGTAAAAAACATGGTTTGCGTAGTAGAGGATTTGGGGTTTTCTCGTAGGGTAAGAAACTAGTTCGTAGGAAAAGAACTCATGCAAAGGGGTGAAGGATGATGGATAAATATATAAGACTTGATGTGAAGAGATTTGAGAGGGAAAAGGTACCCATTTGAGCTGAAAAGACCTCTTGCATCATTTAAGTGACTTGCACAGTGCACCCAGTTTTGATCTTTCCAAGGTACATATGCCACAAATAGCCATCAAACACATGTACTAACAATTTTTATGTGATTATGCTCACAAATTATGCTTTGAAAAGACTTTACCTTTTAAACTTATGACTTGGATATGACTTAGACTCAAGACAAGTCCCTTGCAAAAATCTTTCATGATGACAAACCACTTATGGACCCTCTAAATGAATTCTTCACCTTGATAGTATTTAATGACCTATACAAACCATGGATTCAACTTTGAAATGCCTTAGTCTTCCCAAGACCATGGCATGACTTTTCAAACCTTAGACAAACTCTAAAATTTACCCTAAAAATATTGATGTTAACAGACACGTTTAGTTGTTTCCAACCAAGTCTAGGGGCGATCCATGAGGACCTGGGCTCATATTTCATCCTCAAGGACACTGATAAATCATTCTCATAAGAAGGCATCTGTCATACCCTCCATTCAAAAAGCTAAGTTCTCAAAGGTAGTGATAAAGTATTCCATTGTGCCATATTGTTTCAACTTGGTCAGACAGCCTAAATGGTGGGTGTCCATGTTGAAGTGTTCATACAACTTAGCAACAAACTATGTCCAAGGAACACACCCTTGGCGTGCGTTTCGACACCATTCCACCATTTCCATCGTTCCTGGTCCAAATAGAGAACATCGTAACGAAGCTTGGTCAACTCATATGTAACGCCATGCAGGGAAAAATAGTGTTCCATCTGAGTGACCCAGGCTATTGGATCTGAGCCATCAAATTTGTTCACCTCAACTCTCAAAAGACAGGGTTCACGATATGGGGAGTTGGAATGAGAGTGTAGAGGTTGGTTGAAGTCAACATCTTCAACATGGAGGGGTGGGTCAAAGGAGGGAGAACCCTAGAATTTTTCCATGAATTATTTGAGAGTGGAATTTATTTTGTCAATTCGACTATTGAGTTGTTCCTGTATGTATTCCACTTTGGAATTAATGACAAAAATGTTAGTATCCAGTTTCTGATTGGTTTCATCTTGGTGAATAGGATCCATTTGGGGAGGAGGGGTGGGTCCATGAAAAAAAAAGTAGATACATGATATATACCACTGTGATCAGTGAAACCAAAGGAAGCCAATGAAGTGGTAAATAAGGGTGTTGGGAAGGGGAGGGGTCCATGGGAGAAAAAGGATTAAAAATAATAAGTATCACTGGGATCATGGAAAAGAGGGGAAGCCAATGGGATAGGTCTCAAACAATGGTGTGGGCATGACCCAAACTCCTTTTTTTAACTCCTATAGAGTTATACTCCGATATGAATAATACTACAGTGTTAAAATGCCCAAATTCTTAATCGGAAAAATTGTGTAGTAATTTCACAACTAGAATACAGGAGGCAAGGTTGTGTGGCCAAAATATCCTTTCTATTCCTTGTCTGGTATGATTCCCCCATTTAGGGTTTTCAGGGTGCCTACGAAAAATGGTTTTCCATGTGCTATAGTTCTCTTATATACGTGCGGGGTCGAATAATAATACTCGGCCCAATATCTTAGGGCACCACTCGACCGTATCCTTAGTCGTACTATCTGATTACCCATGTACTAGAGAGTATCTTACCGAGTGTTGTTCTTGGTGGAACTATAGCAGTCATGTGGCCAATCGACTAATCTAGAGATGGTTTCAGGAGACCTAGGGGATTTCTGATATACTTACCAATATGTGGGAGTGATGACCATGTACAGATTATGTCTAATGCGGTACTACTTGAGGGTACCAACATGGGTTACATAGGTTTCCAACAAGGTGAAATGTTTTTTTTTAGACAACCCAGTGAAACTATTTGTATGTCTTGTGTGTAGTCTTCCCACCGCAGTTTTACCCACTAAGAAACAAATCTATGTGCTTTAAAGATGCCGACAATACACGTCTCTTCCCAGAAAATTTCCCATAGATTTTGCAAAGGAAAGTGTTGATACCACTTGCTAGGTACCAAGTCTATTATATTAAGCATAAAATAGAAATACTGCAGAAAATACCAAATGAGCAACAAAATGTAGAGAATCACAACACAAAAATGATACCTTTATTGATGGAAATCAATGTTCACTTGCCTCTTCGAGGGGGAAACCTCTAGTAAAGAAGCGCTCTATTACAATAATTCTCAATATAGGCTTTCTCATGCCTTCTACTCCTATTTATACTAAATTTATCTTCAAAATAACAATCTAGAGGAAGATCTTTCTAAAAGTGAAAGCTTCTATTAAGTCTTCTTACATTAGACATGTTCACATTATTAACTATGCCTTATTTATTAATATTGACCTTTATTACATGGAAAACATATTATTCTACCTATGTGAGGGGTTAAGGAGGTTAGGTCCCTAACAAAAAGCTACAACTTATGTACCTCTTCTAAGAATTAACAACAAGTAAGTGGAGGTATACCATTCTAGAGTTTCCTAGAGGACAATTAACAATTTAGACTCTTCTTTCCTACATTAGAGCACTGCTTGGGATGAATTTCCTAACATTTTGTGTAGTAGAGAAAGGAAATTCCTAAGATTTTGTTGTAATTGGCTAAGAGGAATAGGTTCATAGCTTACTTAAGGCTAGGTGGAGTGCTTGGTGGAGACAT
Source organism: Picea mariana (assembly GCA_032191745.1). Classification (NCBI taxonomy): domain Eukaryota; kingdom Viridiplantae; phylum Streptophyta; class Pinopsida; order Pinales; family Pinaceae; genus Picea; species Picea mariana. The sequence continues at coordinate 406,402 of JASDQU010102396.1, forward strand.
CACTTAGTGAAATTATGTTAGGAGTCTAATTCTAATTGAATATTAAGCACTATAGGTTGGCTTGAGTTCTAATTAAATATTAAGCACTATAAGTTAGCTTGAGTGATAATTATAGCCTAGTAGTGTGAGCACCTTGATTTGGTCATCACTCACCAATATTGGTTGATGCACTAGATACATAGGCTAGTACATATCTCCTATACCTAAATTGCCCTTACTAATGTTCTAGAGATGATATTTTATTTAAGTTTAACATTTATAAGCCATGGTTCTATTTGACATATTAGGTGTCGATTGTATTCATCATAGTTACACCCATGATTGGTTGAGTAGAACGTTTCTTCATAAAACCCACATGTTGGCATGATTGGTTGAGTAGAACTTTTCTTCATAAAACCGACATTTCTTCATAAAACCGACTTGCTTGAGTAGAACCCTTTCTTCATAAAACCGACTTGCTTGAGTAGAACTTTTCTTCATGTTGGATGTTGGTTCTCTTGATATAACCGACTTTCAAATAAAAATATAATTTTGTGGTTATTATAGTATTTATTTATTTTTTAATTTCTTTTTTAAAGTTTAGAAAGACTCCCAACGTTTTGAATTCATTGAAAAATCTAAAAATAAATAAATAATAGAGAGAAATACACCAAAATAAATAATTAAATATAAGAAAGAATTAAATATTTATAAAAAAATTAAAATAAAATAAAATACTTGACTTTTAGTAAAGTGATTAATTTATAATAATAAAATATTAATATAGTAAATGATATCAATAAAATATTAAAATCTAAAAATTAAAAAAAAAATGCATCACTGAAGAGATTTGGTCAAAGTAATTACAAATTGTCAATAACATATTACATATTAAAATGGATAATAAAATCTTAAAAAAAAATAAAAATATCACTAAGATGTGGTCAAAGTAATTACAAATTGTCAATAACATATTGAAATAGTAATTGAATAATAATATAGTATAATAAATATAATATTTTAATATAATAAATAATAATAATAAATTTATTAATATAATTAAAATATTTATTGGATCGGCTAATTTAGTATGGGGAGATGTTATAGAGTTCAGTATGGAGGAGATGTTCATGTAACATTACAATAATAATAAAAAATACAAAAGTATTAAGAAAAACATTCTAAGATTACCATAGTTTTGTTGAGTTAAGAGGTTAGGAAGGTTGATAGTGACAAATATTTTGAAAATAAGATCATTTGTTCTTATTAGCAATGCTTATTTTTTTCTTTACACTTTCAAAACAGATAGATAATTTTGATCTTCTAGATTAAGATTGATTATATACATATAGCGGATTTATCATCTTTATAGGTGTAAACCTTTTTTATTTGCAAAACTTAAGAAAAGGTTAAAGATTTGTACATGGAAAAATTTGATCCCTCACTAAATAAACATGATAAATCTGTAGTTAAAATGAATCTAAGCTAGTAAATAATAATAAAAGATAATTAAAATTAATAAAAATAAATTTAAAATAATATCAAATTTTCTAAAAATAATAAAATAATAAAATAAAATAAATATTTTTATAAATAATATTAAAAGAAAATTAAAATTAATGAAAATTGAACTAAATATTAAAATGATAATGTAGTAATAAAATAAAACATTTTTTTTTTATAAATAATATTAAACCAAAATCTAAATGGATGAAAATGGAACGTGATAGTGATTTGGTTAAAGGAATAACGAATTGTCAATAAAATATTAAATAATAATAACATAATAATTTAATATAATAAATAAATAATAATAACAATAAAATAATTATGAATATAATTAAAGGATTCATTAATGATGATGTTGATGTTGATTAACGTCCACTAAGACTTAATTGGTTTATCGGACCTTAAGAGGGTAAGTGATTATTTTTGATTCTTTAGAATTTTGTTTGTGTGCTCGAAAAGCATTAAGAGAAGCTTTCCAAGATCACCATACTTTTGTTGAGTTAAGAGGTTAGGAAGGTTGGTAGTATGATCAATATTTTGAAAATGAGATCTAATATGGGTATAGGCTGGACAATCTAATAGAAAGTGCTTTTCATCTTCAACCTTTTTAGTGTCACAAAGGTGACACTCTTTCATCCCACGACGTTTTAGGAATTGACCAACGCCCAGTTTCACTATGGAGCTCGTGAGAATTTGTTCTTATCTTAGCAATGCTTATTTTTTTCTTTACACTTGACAAAACAGATAGAATTTGAAACGTATGAAGGATAGAATTTGTAATAAAATAAGATTGAAAAAACTATAAATTATAATTATTAATATATATTATAAAAGAAGGGAGGGGTAAATTATTATTAATAATAAAAAAGGAAAAAAAATAGTAGAAAAAATGTGAAGAAAAAGAATAATGGAATAGTGAGGAAACAATAATTGATTTCTTTTTTCTAGTAGTTGGGGGAATCAAGAAAGTTTATCAACAACAAGTATGAAAAACTCACATCTAGAATCATATCAATGATAGAGGTCACAGATTAAACATCGTTAAAAATTGTTTAGTTTATAATCATTTTAGCAATTACAATTATAACCTTACAAAATTCTCAATAATTATTTAGGCAAGTCAAAAATAAAATAAAGAGAAATCAAAAGAATTCACCAACAACCTCCAACAACAAGTACTAAAAACTCACTTATAAAATCATATCAATCATTTCTCCCAACAACCAAATCTAAATACAATCTATTATTATTAAATATTTTCATAATATTAAACATTTCATTTTCTTTACTCACAATAAAGTCAAGTCTTAGCATAAATACTAAAATATTTCACTGAATTCTTTTCTAATTCATTTTTTCCCTATTCATTTTTTCTAATTCTTTTCTATTTATATTTTATTTTTACTTTTACATTTTATATAATATTTTTCTCTCATCTCTTTCTTTTTCAACCTTCCTTATCATCATTAATAATAATATTAATTTATCCTTTTAACTTTTTAATAATATATTAATTATTATAAATCGCAGTTTTTCTTTCTACTCCTATATCTATATTCCATAGACTCTTTTTCATATCCACTAATTTTGATTCTTTTATACGATTTTTACCCTTCCTTATCGTCATTAATAATAATATTAATTTACCCTTTTAACTTTTAAGTTTTTAATAATATATTAATTATTATAAATCGCAGTTTTTCTTTCTACTCATATTCCATGGACTCTTTTTCATATCAGGTCCCATCTTCACTAATTTTGATTCTTTTATACGAATTATAGTAAACAAATTTCCTCTCTATTTTATTATTTTTTTTAATTTCAATTTTATTATTTTATTTTTTTATTTTTATATATAATTTCATCTTATTTTTTTAGTTTATAAGTAAAGATGAAACATTTTTCATTGCCCAAAAATGCATAAAAAGTGAAATATGTTACAAGATTTAAATTTAGGTGAAAAAATAAGAGCTCTTCCTCTTAATTACTAAGCCAAATATGGTTGACTATTATTTTATTTATTATATTAATATATTTTTTATTTATTATTACTATGACCAAATTCCCTTCCATTATTATTTTTATCATTTATTTTCATAATTCTATTATTTTATTAATATTTAATAATAATATTTATTTGTTGTATAACATTTTATTACTATTTATTAATTACTTTTAAGTAAATCTTCTCCTCCAAATTATTTTATTAATATTTTAATCATTTCATGTTACCTTGATTTGAATGATTGATTCCTAGTATTTATTTATTCTCTTTAGAAATCTCTTCTCTATCATTCAAAGTTTCATTTAAATCCATAATTCTATTATTTTATTAATATTTATTTGTTATATAAACATTTTATTACTATTTATTAATTACTTTCGACTAAATCTTCTCCTTCAAAATATTTTATTAATATTTTAATCATTTCTTGTTACCTTGATTTGAATGATTGAATCCTAGTATTTATTTATTCTCTTTAGTTATCTCTTCTCTATCATTCAAAGTTTCATTTAAATCCCCTAATCATGAGTGGATTGTTCACTTTTGAGAACATTTATAAACTTTAATACACTTTAAATTTAAAAATTCTATTATAGTTTCATTTAAATCCCCTAATCATGAGTGGATTGTTCACTTTTGAGAACATTTATAAACTTTAATACAGTTTAAATTTAGAAATTCTATTATAATCGTGAAAATCTACATGCTTAAATATGTAGTTAATCGCATAGGAAAACCACCATATTAATGTGTTACTCGAGACTTACAAGTGGATGCAAATCTCTTTTCCTCGCAAAGAATCAATTCACTCCCAAGAACCCTTAAAAACCATATAAATAAGAGGAATTTTAGATGAGAAAATGACATATGCCCTTCCATTTGTTGAGTTGTTATATTCTTTTTATTGAAAGAACAGTCAACCAACTATTTAGTTGAGGTGGATTGATTGGGTGATAAATCGACTAACGAGTCAAGTCAAGTCGAAGGTCGAAGTGATCGACTGGAAAGTCGAAGGTTGAAGTGGTCGATCAGGAAGGTTGAAAGGTCAACAAACAGGAGGTCGAGTGGTAGTCGACTAAAGACCGAATGGAGGTTGATTGGGCAGTTCACTGTAATAGAATCCCAAGATTCATGGGATTGTAGCCAATCATTTACATGGATCTATAATTGTTTTTAGGCGTCGTGATTTAGGGTTTTGCATGCAGTAAAGCCTATAAATATGCAAATTTTATTTCTATGTTTTAATAATAAAATGTGATGCCAACTGCTAAGGGGACATGGACAGAGATGGTAGCTGAATTAATCCACAAGAGAGAGGAGGTTCTAGGAGAATGTCTAAGAGAGGGGTCCAAGGGGGAATTACCCATGTCTATTAATTCCACCCACATTCCTAAATTGTATTATGACTATGTATTAAACTCTAGTTTATGATTGAGTGTTCCCAAAGCCAATCATTGAATGCATGTAAGAGGGTGGGTGTGAGAGGTCACATCCCATAGTTATTGGAAGCATGGGAGTTGAGTACAGTAATTTTGGGGAAGTGTGTGATTCAAGAAAGGAAACCAAAGAAGAGGAAATTTGTATGTGTTGTTACAACAATTTTGCATAGTTAAGTTTTGGGGATGAATAGAAAGTAGAGAGCAGGAAAGAGAGCTTGGAGCTGGAGCATCCATGGAGAGTGAATTATAGAGAATGCTAGAGCATTTTTGGAGTGTTTTGGAGCTGAATATTGAATATATAGGTTGTCAATCCCGAAGAGTGAACTCTTGTGTGAGTTGCACTGGAACAACAAGTGTTTTTTGTTGTCTGTTGGTAGTTTTCCTAACAGTGAGTTTCATTGAGTTCCTAGCATAGAGATTCTTGGTTACCTATGCTAGAGAGACCTTGATAAATGAATGGCATGGTCGAGGGACTGAGTTTAGTGAAGGCGGGAATTCCTTGGGTTGGGTAGGTCGAGAGGAAGAGAGATGGTGGAAAATCAAGATGATTGTAGGAGAATACCAATGGGTTGTGGGTTTTTTTAGCTATGAGTGGACAATGAGAGACCACCCTCTTTTGTGGATTGCTAGCCCCATCTCGGGGGTGACTTTATGTTGAGATTTGGAACAATTTTATGGTTGGGTGGAATGTCCATCCCAAGAAGTTGGTTGCACAACTATTTTGAAATATAAATGTTTTATCTCCTTATGTGTTGTATCTATGAGTTAAATTGTTGTGCATGAACTCTGTGCATTTGGGAATAATTTATATGTTTTTGGGATGAACTATTAAAATGCATTCATGTCATAGATGCATTTAATTAATGGTAATGGACATGATCCAATTGGATATTGGTGGCCACCAACATGTACCAACTAGTTTCTCTTGTCAGTTTTTAGTACAACACATTATTTTGTACTTCTTTGTAATTGTGGGTTCTACACTTACGGGGATGTATGAAGCCCTACACATCTTCTAGGTGGATACTGGTGGCCTCCCACTTAATACAACTGGCTTATTTTGTATGTTTTCATGTCAGGACATCTTGTTGTACTTCCAGGGCCATTTTGGGCCCCTAAACAGTGTTTTTTGTCTCTCCATAGTCAAACAATAGATGGACCCATATTTTGATGGTGTAATGCATAGTTCTCGAAAATACCTTTCCAACGGGCTATCACGCACCTAAAACGAAGTTCGTATGCAAAAGTTACAACCTGGGGAAGTTAATATACTAACTTACCTAAACGGAGCCCACATGATTTTTGGCGTTTCATCTTCTAGGGTTAGTTTTTTGGATGTCTAGGGTTTTGGAATTCCTGTTTATCATAAAAAGGTCTTCAGAGCCTCATTGTAATAATTTTTTGGTGATGAGAGTAGTCGTCACATCTCTTCTTAGAGATAAACATGCCACCATTCTAGCGAGTCTTGCACTCTGTATTTTTACAGTCTCTTTACAATTCTTTCATTAATAGAAATCAAGTAGTGTTGTATTTCTCTGTTTCTAGAAATTTCCACAAGCATTTCATTGTGATTTCTCTTCTTTCATTTCATTCCGAAAATAAATCTAGATGAGTGGTATCAGAGAAGGATTCTCTTGATCATTTTTCAATGCATGTCCCCGACAAGGTCCAAGTATATACTGTTGGGTCTAGACTTTGTCTCTCTTGAGGACAATCACTCTCACACACCCAAGAAACCCTCGATGGCAGCAGAAAAGAAAGACGACGGAGCAAAAGATTTTATTAACCCGTTGCTTGAGCAAGCTCTCGCGCGACAGAGGGACGAAATGATGGAGAATATTGCACACATTCTGTTAGGTACCAAATACCTGAATACAAAATATCACAATAGATCCAAAGATATCTGAATACAATCACCATACAAGATATATGAAACCATTTAAAAAACCACAACTCTATTATAGAAACCCTTGAGGTAGGGCAACACCATACAATGGATCCTATTATGGAGGGGATCCTCTCCTGTTCACTTGCCTCTTCGAGGGGGCATCCTCCTATTGAGCTACCACTCCAAATACAATACTTCTCTTCAAATAATAGAGAACCCAAATCTTCAATACCACTTATATTGGTTAAAAAATAGTTGCCCACAACTCCGGCCCTGGATATTGCTCTGATACCAATTGTTAAGAACCAATACCAGATATGAAGATATAATCACCACAAATACTGAATACAAAAGTAGATCCAAAGAGCAATATAGAAGAAACCACACAATATTATTACCAAACCCTTGAGGTAGGGCAACACCATACAATGGATCCTATTATGGAAGGGATCCTCTCCTATTCACTTGCCTCTTCGAGGGGGCTTCCTCCTAATGAGATTTAGCTCCAAATACAATATTTCTCTTCATGTCTCATTACATTGCTTGAACCCCTTTATATAGTGCTATTATCTCATAAGAACATTCTAGAGGAGGAATCTTCTAGAAGTAGAACCTTCTAAGAAGTCCTCTTACATTTATTATATCTAACTACCATAGTGGGTCTTATT
>JASDQU010102396.1:422228-461555 GCA_032191745.1 Picea mariana
CTGAAAAGTAGCTTCAGGATTTTTTAGACCAAAAGGCATCTTTCGATAAGCAAATGTACCCCATGGACAAATGAAAGTAGTCTTGTGTTGGTATTCAGGTTTGATCTGTATCTAATTGTATCATGAAAAACCATCCATGAAATAAAATACCTCATAGCCTGTGCATTCATCAACAATCTAGTCGATAAATGGAGTGGGGAAATTATCCTTTGGACAGGCCTTGTTCAAATCATGGAAGTCCGTACATACACAAATCGTACCCTATTTTTTGTTGACTGGAACGAGATTTGACACCCATTGAGTCAATTGGATGGGGTAGATGAAACCAACTTTAAGAAGTTTTTCTACTTTAGCCTTAATATCTTCTACTTTCTTAGGAATAACCGGATGAAGCTTCTACTGGACCGACTTAGCGACAGGATATGTCATGATTTTGTGGTCGACAATTCTTGGATCTATGCCTGGAATTTCCTTGTAAGACCAGGAAAACACATCACAAAATTATTTAAATAAATCCTTGTAGATTCGAATCTCTTCAAGGAAACAGTTCGCTCTGGTGGAGACATTCTCCATGATGCCAGGGGTTCTAGAGATATCAATAGGTATCATTTTAGTGATGTTTTCCATATTTCCTTCAGCATAAACTGCATGCGTAGCCAAAGGATTGATAGGACAAGACCTATCTCCAGTCATAGTCAAAGTGAATTCACCTGATTCAATTCTTCTTAACAATGGGAGGAAATAAGATTTGTGATGGAGATCATCCCACAGTCTGTCCAGAATAGTCATTGCCTCAATAATCACCTCGTCTAAGGGTAAGACTAAGTCTAAAGAATTAGTATCGATGAGGGAACCTTGAGCCCAAATATTCTCGAGAACTAGATCTAACTCCTGTGTGGGAGTCAGATCAAGATTGGCGAAAGCTTGCTAGCCTATAGAGTACACAACCTCTGTCGCGGACAAAGGCATGGCCATGCCATGGTGCCCTATCCCTTCCATCATGGTTGATGGGGAAGGAAGATTCCACAGATCATCAAAGTAAGTCATAAGAAATGATGAGACTTGAAAAATTTCAACCTTAGGCTGGTCGAGGACCATCGATATGAACTTAACATCGTCAAAAGGAGGCGGGTAATTGAAAGTACCCATAAAAGGTGGGCACAAACCAACCCCTACGTTGACGATGTCGGGTTGAGGGATATCAATCATCGGGACCATGGATGCCCTCAATGAAGGGTCAGGATGGGATAAGGACAAATGATCAATGAACATGATCCGACCCTCATGTGGAAACAATAGAACCCAGAAAACTGTAGCGACCACTACCTTCATAGCATAGGTCCAAATCCTTCCTAAAAAGATATTGTAGTCAAGACATGCATCAACCACTTCAATCTCAACACACATGATATTCCCCCCTAACTTCACGGAGAAAGAGGGGATGATTCAATGTGGTCGGAACGAATGACCATCGAAAGAGGTAAGAAGAGTAGGTGACGGAGACAAAATGGGTTGGCCGATGGCCTTCCAACACACCAACGACATCATTCATGTCGAGGCACCCTCATCAAACACCATGCGGAAAATGTTCTGAGTAAAAGTTTTTGTGGTGTAAGCCATTACTATCTAAAACTCCACATGGTAAGGGAGATGAGGTTTTAAGTTAGTCGTATCAAGCATGATCATTCCCAGATTACAATTCTTAGCAGATCCTAAGGAAGCTAACATAGCCTTTCTCTGGGAAGGAAGCTCTGGAGGACTTCCAAAGTAGACATTGCACAAGGGGTTTGAGACAAATCCTCCACCACAGAGTGGTTCTGGGTGGCCCTTGCATTTGGATTGTGGGAAGCTTTCTTGAATGCAACTTTTGGGATGTGTGTCATTGTTTCTCCCAACGTCTTCTCAATATGGAGAGGAAGAGGTGGGTTTTTAGATTCTTTACCCTTATCAGAGGTGTTTGGCATTCCGTAGTTGTGTGTCCTAGTTTCTATATCAATGTTACCTTTCAACATATACACATTCGCGGATGAAGGATTACTCGAAGACGGAGGGGGTCCCTGATTTCCCCCTTCCGTGCTCGAAGAGGCTTGAGTTAAATTTTTCCCATGTGGAAATGGGTTTTTTAACACGATAGGCTGTTGCTATGCCAATAACTTTTGGGCCTCTACCAGCCAAGGGAATAGATGAGTCAAATGCTCTTTCATGCAAAGTTTACATGGATACTTCGAATTCTTCTTTTCTGTGTTGCTCCCACCAACATTTTTGGTAGGTTTCTTATCCCCCTTACCCTTCTTTTTCTGGTTATTCTTTCCATTAGGTTGTTGGGTGGCCTTCAGGTTTGTCGATTGCACACTATGTACGTTTGATATTTGAGTAGGGGGGGCAGCCAAACTAGTGGTCTGGCTAGCCGTTGTCTGCCGTATCGACAATTGTTGTAATTGATTTGACAGCTGATCAACAAGCTTGATTTGCGCTAAACCAACTATACCATCAACATGTGGTCTAGATCTCTATTTGGTCTTATCAATTATCGACCATGGTGCATCTAGAAAAACTTTTTAAAGTAAACCAAACTGAGAGTAAATCAATTTTAGTTGTTGAGCTCTCATTATTGCTTCTTCTTCTGAAAAGACCCCCGAGGTTGCTACGTATTTGGATAAATGAGGTACCAAGGACTTAAGTAACCACTCAAGAATGAATGCTGGTGGGACTAGTGCTTTTATCAAACTCTTCTGACGTCTCCATTCTCAGATGTGATCTGAGATATGGTCCGCCTTATCTGCTCAAAGTTGGCCAAAAATTCGGTGTCAACATCATATCTCACAGGTAATTGAAAATGGTTTAAGAAAACCATTTCCAATTCTCCAAAGGTAGAGTATCTTGAGCGGTCGATCTCAATGTACCATTTCATAGCACTCCCGATGAGAGTGTGTTGAAACAAACACAACTGGATGAAGTTGTCTCTCAATGAGTTGGACAATCACCATAAATGGAAGGTAGTCACATGATTTCCTAGATATTCATTAGGCTTAGCTTCGAACTTTGGAATTTCCAAAGGTAGTTTGGTTGGCATAGGAGGCCAAAGAATATCATGACAGATGGGGTCATTTAATAACCTTGTCAAGTCTAGCAAGTGCAAAGTTGCCAGAAATGATAATTTGGGTTGTTGATTATAACTAGGGAAAAAGGAACCTGGAGTTTGGCTGGCACGAGGTTGCCAGGAAAAGTTAGGTTGTTGTCCAGGGTTCTAGTAATAACCATGGGCGTGACCAATGTACGGGTTCTGCACTTGTTGAGACGTCATTGACTGACTCCCATTATAGGACATAGAACGTTGGGCTTGCGTTGCATTCCAAGGATTTTGTGAAGGGTTACCCCCTACCGATCTGACGGGCACAGGTCCTGAGCCTTGCCCAGGATTCCATTGGCTATGGAAAGGGTTGCCTCCGGTCGACACCCCTAATGAGGGAATTGATCCCTACCATGGATTCCAAGGTCCTTGTGAGGAAGGAATTCCTAAGTTTGCACCCTATGTAGGAATAGTACACTGCATAGGATTTTTTTGTCCATAACTGAGGTTGACCCCGGTCGAGATGGAAACTGACAAGAATGCGGTGTCACCAAACGCGTCGAACAAAGAGAACGATGTCAAACCTACTGGAATTATATAAGAAGGAAGTCCTTTACTACCTTCTCCAAACAAACTATATTTTACGTTCGACTCAGTGTAGTGTTGGTGAGCATCGCTGAGCGAAGGGGATGAAGGAGGTATATGACCCCCTCCATAAGGGAAAGCATTATAGGGAGTTGAAATTTCCCCCATGGATCCTTGAAGAGGAGCGTTTGAGCTCCCTACCCCCAGACCTAAAGTCTATAGACTGGAGTAGGAAAGGATAGTGTTCGTATCGAATCCAGGCATCCCATATGAGAATGGAGGGCCTGTCACACTCTGGGTGAAAGGAGCAGTGATCTCCGCCATAGATGGAATCAGACCATTTCCTGAGGTAGAGGCGGTTGAGACCATAGTGGTCTGGACCGATGATGATTGGTTAGGAGGAAAAAAAACCTCTGTAGTGACAGCCATAGAAGGAGTATGAGGATTCCCTGAAGAAGTAGCAACATTTGTCTCCATCGCTGCTTGTGACACTACCCGATGCTCATAAGGGTCAACCTGTATGATGATGGGCACTGATAGATCAGTGATTGGAGGGTTAGACGGACCAAGATATTCCAATCAAAGGTTAGAAATGTTTGGTTCCTCCAGAACAAAATGTTCTCTTCTCGGAGATGAGTTGGGCATAGTTTCTTGTGGCCTAGTCACCTCAAAAGACCCTTGCTGGTCTATTCTTCGCCTTAGCACTGGCGGGGGTGGCTCCAGATTAAACGACGACAAGCCAAGAAGCCTTCGTGACCGATAGAGCTCCTGATCCTCCATGGTGTGAGAAGATCAATGAAACACTAGGGCTTTCTATTAACATGAAATACCAACACACACTAGAAAAATCTCCTATGAGATAAGACAAGAAGATCACTTAGCTAGTTTTGAAGAATAGTTACACCACCTAACACTAGAGAAACTTACCAATGCAAGTGAAACTAAAATATGAAATCACCCTCCAGGTATACTCTGCAAATCCTAGCCTGATGTCTACCCTAAGTACCATGGTATACCCCTGCAGTCACCTGTGTAAGTCACTAAGATAAAGGCAGCTAGGTTGGCAGCGTGCTAACAGTCACGAGGCGGGAACAATCAATAGTCAGGTGGACCACAATGAGAAGGGTATCAAGCCCAAAACTTTTCAAGGGTATTGAAAGAAAGTGTTCCAAAATATGACTAAGGACCTCGAATGGATTCGAGACCCATGAAGCTCCATGGAAAATTCAATCAACGAAATCCAAAGATAATCCCTCTATATGCGTTCCCCGCTGCACTTGGTCCGACTTTGGAGGGGTTATCTCCACTATCTTTCCACATGCGACCTCGTGTTTATCCCCTGTGTTAGAGGGGGGTCCCAGATAACTTTCATGGTTACTAGACTTTTAAGCACTCCCTAGCACAGACTCCTATGTTTTTTTTTTGTAGCCTTGAAAAGTTTCCTCTCCAATCCTAAATCAAGGCTCTATCCTAGACTAAATTGATGGATCCTACAAATACAAAGTCTAATAACTTTTAATTAAGCATTAATTTTAGTGGATGTCTTAATTCAAAGGGAACCGAAGTTAAACCACTGATGTTCTTTAAGAGATGAAAGAGAAGAGCATAAAATGAAACTGAAAACAAACTACTTTTTCTTCACAAATAAAGATTTGCCAATTTAAACTCTTTAACCAAACTTTTTCGTAACTACTTTTCTCAGATCTTTGAAAAGAAAAACCTAAAACAAGATTTCACTTGACTACGAGATACTTAATGTTCTAAGTATTCAATTAAAGAACTTAAGAAAAACTTTCTTTTTCCTTGATAAATAAAACAACTAACCTAAACTACTTTTACCAAACAAAGAGATGAAAACTTTTTTTTTTTGTTTTATGCTTCAAAACAAGAAATTTGAAAATGAATTCTTTTCTTTTCTTCTAAAGCAAAAAAGGGAAAAATGAAGACAAGACAAGACCAATAAATGAATTATGGCCCATCGGAGACTGCAAGGGAGTCACTCACAATGCCAAACATGCAGATTAGAACAGACTCACAGACTCGTCTAAAAACCCTAATAAATAAATCAAAAGAAAAATTTTGTAAAGAAAAGATATACTAAGGTCAAACCTAGGCTATAGACTGCTATAACAGAAACCAGGACTAGATCAAGAAAACCCTTGAGAAGTATGACTTCTGACAGGGAAGAGGATGACTGTCTCTTCTTTAAAATAAATTTTCTCAACACAGGCACGCTACTGACACTTCAATAGCTTGCGTATGTACGCAGGCTGTCCAAAGGTAGGGCATGTATGTATGCATGCAGACCCACTACAGGCCGCATACACCTTCATAAATTCTCAAAAAAAATGAAAACTAATAGTCAAGAAAATCAGGCAGGGAGTACTGGTATTGAAGACCATAATCCCTTAAAGACACATAAACTTACAGAAACTCAAAAAGGCAGTTAAATCAATTAAAGCACCAAAAAATACCCACTAAAAACTCTAGAGGCTTCCCCAGTATGGTCTCCAATTCTACTATAGTGGTAAAACCCTTTACGAACTAAACTAGGGTTCTAAAGTGCAGGCAGAGATAACCGTCTAAAGTCTCCTACTTTTAACAACTATCCCGACATTACTCCACAATCATACATAAAAAACAAGGTATAGGGATCCGATAAGCTTACCTTCAAATCTGCGTCCGGTGTCGATCCCTTTGCGCTCAATTGTTTCTCGACTGTAGATCTCCTCCCAAGGCCAATCTGCATTCACCAAAAGACAAACAAGAAACTATAAGCATGCATTCTATATATGGATTAGTGGGTTAGATATCATAACCAAAATCCAAATAAATCATAAATATTGAAGACATCATTTGGCGGGACGGAAAAAGTATTTTTTTATATTAAAATCACAAAGTCACTTGCAATATGAGACTGACAACTGCTCCTCGAAATCATTCCTGGGCTCCTCTTCACCATGCACCAACTTCTTCCACATATTCTTCTCCTCTTCAGTTCTCTCTAGGGAGATGGCAAGGGTTTTCAATGGAGGAAAAAGGAATTATGGATCAAACTCACAATGTGGTTGCAAAATATTGGGGCAAAGCGGGAATACTGAAATGGGCAGGTTTCTTTTCTCTCATGCTTCCTCTTGGAAAGGGACCCCAACACCTTCTTTTATAGGCCAAAAAATATAGTTATTCAGTTGGGTGACCGGCTATGGGCAGTCAAATGGTTAGGTAACTACCCGATAACACGTATCCTTTTGCAATTTTTATTTTTCACGCTTTTTGTGAGTATACGCGAGTTGTAATGGTTCAGCAAGCATGTGTACGTGGGCAATAGTGGTGCAGGGTGCATACATATTCAAAATATATGGTTTTTTTGAAGAGTTGTTCAATGATGGCTTGGGAAAAATAGCAAGTAAGATGGCATGATGCCAGGTATGCATGTCTAGTGCAATTTAGGGTTATAACACCTTTCTCTTCTTTTTCTTCTATCCATCATGTTCAACCTGGGTGACCAATGGATTCCCAATGATGTCGAGGTCAGAGAGTTCTGCATCTTCGACCAGTATAAGGAACTCTGTTGGCCATTCCTTAGTGATCTCTTATAGGTATTCATTGGTCAACTTATAGTAGGACTGCAACTCCTCCTTTCTTTCATCCCTATGTGCAGTGATATAAATAAAGTGTCGATCTATGCAGAACTTTGCTAGCGGCCTGTAATGATGCAAAGAATTCGAGGTCATTCATGGAAATGATTCAATGGCACACTTCAACTATAGGTAGTAAGCATGGAACACTGTGTTCGATTTCCACTACTTCGCCATATCATTCGTGTACCATAAGGTGGAGAACCTTGCGACCAACAACTCTAATGGATCAACGTCAGGGAAGGCTTCTCCTTTCGGCATTTTCCAGGTGAAAAATGCAATCAATACCAGTAGCCAACTAAAATGAAACTCATATCCTTGATCATGTGCTTCGCGATAGTCCTTCTCCAACTCGTTGACAAGGTAACTCACCCAGTTCATTTGCATTCCTTCAGCGCACATCCCTGTGAGGTCTACTACTAATTTAGTGACTTGTGTTGGATGGTTCTTTCTCACAATATTACCAGCAATGAGGATACATGCTAGGCACACTGCACCATCCTGGATGGAGGCTACCTTGTAGCCTCACTTTCCCTTTTCTACATCGCCGTAATCTTCCTTTATACGTTGTGCCAAGGAGAGATCTGAGGTCTTCTTTGGATAGAACTGGTGAGGGTCTAGTCCCTGCATACTCAGTCCTCTGATCAAGTGGATCAGTGTCGGATCCACAATGACGTGCCTGTCGAGCCATAGATAGTCTCCATGATATCACAATAGGAGGATTTTAACACAAGCGTTAACCTCCTAGTGTTGGCTAAAGTTAGGGATATTCATCACATTTAGGATTGTCAATTGTATGAGCTCTTTTATCCATGGCTGGGAGACTATGCACTGCTTCTTCCCAATTGTATTCATCAAATACCAATGCGGTGCGATCATTGCATAGTTCTTCCAGTCTTTGAGGTTAGAGTCATTTTTCTTCAGTATTGGGATATGTCTTAACTGGGGTCCAAATACACGTATCCCCTTCAAGAGGTACGCAGTGATTGACGTGTATTCAAAATCAATGTTGTTGTGATTAACCACGCCAACCAAAGGTGGTATATAGTCCGACAAGACCGACGAGATCTGCTTCGCCTTAGCCAAATCATCGCGATGTTTGATTCACTTCTCAGTCATGGTTCGACTAGACCAACGTGCAGTCGAGGGGGATTCTTGCAATCCTCCAGTAGATGATTCCTGTAGTCCTACATACATGACTCTCTTGGGGATGTGGTCTACAAGAATATCCTCCACAAAATTCTCTATTGTGCTACATTCACCCAACATGCACACTCATAATCAAATAAACTGGGTAGGTGAACAGACAAACGAGGTAATTAGATAGATGGCAAGGTCTAGAAAGCACAGCGTGATATAATGGATTCTCCGTTAGCTTAGATATCACAGTTTGCAAAAAGTGGTCTCGGCGTAGCATCCAATGGGTTAAATAAGAAATGTCATAACAGATTCCTCCAATGGGTAGGAATGCCTCAATAATTACAAATCCATCTGTTATGGCACGGTCTCAACAGTCCAACGACAATCGTTTCGGCAATAACTGTGTTTCTAGCTATTTTGGAGTGTCAATCTAACAGCTGGGGCACCTCCAACGGTCATATAGCTTCACCATTGCAAAGTCCCATTCTGTGTTGTTCTGTTATTCTGACAAAGTACAAGCTCTATAGATCTGTATCTTGCGAAGTCTTCTTTGGAACTTCCCATAGTTTTTCTAACTTAGATTTCTTCCTACTGATCTTCCTTGCCTTCTTTCCTGTGATCTGAGTCT
Organism: Picea mariana; assembly: GCA_032191745.1. Lineage (NCBI taxonomy): Eukaryota > Viridiplantae > Streptophyta > Pinopsida > Pinales > Pinaceae > Picea > Picea mariana. The sequence continues at coordinate 431,290 of JASDQU010102396.1, forward strand.
CTGGATTCCTCTTTCCATTCTTATTCTTACTTTGTCTTAGCCTAGTAGCTTCACACTGTTGATGCTATTTCAAAGGGTTCGGAGATAATACCTCTTTTCTTACTAGGCCCTGGGTGGTCATACTTTTTTTTTGCATGGACACGTTCTTTAAGTCTTCCTGTGTTCTTTCAACTTCAACAACTAATTCTCTGGCCCTTGGTTGCTTCGATTGATCCTCTTGTTCTTCTATTAGTCGTGCTATTGTTCTAGTTATGAAGTCCCTTAATTCTTTTTTTTTTCTTTTCTATGTCTTCCTCCTCTGCTTTCCTTTTGATCTGATCCTTCTCAATCCAAGTATTTCCCAATACAAGTGAAAAAGGGGCGATGTTCTAAACAAACCTAATAACTTCAAATTATTCTTCAGTCATAGTTTCATGAACAATCATAGGTATATTATTAGCTCTTCCACATAGGGTTATCATATTTCCTTTAAACAAGCCTATACTTCCCAATGAAGGTATCATAACAGGATTTCCTAAAATTTCCCAGGTTCTTTCTGGCATAATATTCACATGTGTTTCTTCATCTAATACATAGTCTATGTCAAAGTCTTCTATTCTTGTAACTATGCACTATTTTTCTTTTAGAATCTCTAGTAAACTAATGTCTCTGTGATCATCCATTTCTTCTTTTAACTGTGTTAACATAGTCTCTTACTCTTTTTTGTATGATTCTTTAACATATCCATAGTTTCTTGACCTTGTTTATAGTCTTCTTTTCTCATGTTCATCTTTTCAACCTTAGCAATCATCCTAGGGAAATCCTCAACCTCATGACCAATAACCTTACAACAAATACAAAGAGGGCCTATACCAGGGCATTCTTTAAAAATATGTCCCGACCTTCTACAGTTATAACATAGTGTTGATCCTCTCTTTATTTTAAACAATCCCCAGCCTTTCCTGTACTGCACACTGGGATCACAGTGATGGACCTGCATTCTGCAAAAATTCTTTCTAGGTTCCTGCATCCACTTATTAGTCCAAAAATTCTTTCTATGCATAACAATAACATATCTTTCTCTATTTCTATCAAAGTTATTTATATCAACTCTTTCTTTTAACTGTGCCCTAGTTTTGAGACTAGGACAAAATCTATCAAGCATACCTAGATTCATATTTTCGAAACAAAAATTTCCACTTATCTTACCTTTACCAGAGCACAAATCTTTAAGATCTTACCACTTTTCTTCAGATCCAGTTTCTTTCTTAGCATAGAGCTTCACAAGTAAAGTAGAATATTGTGCACTACAACAATGGATCTACGCATAGAGATTTCTTTTTTCTTCAGTTCCCAACAATCACAGTTTCAAGTCCTTGACAATGGAACCATTTGTTGGAACAGGGGTATACCCAGGGTTCAACGCTTCAACAACGCACCAACAAAACCCTAACTACCAACCATTTAGGTAACACTTGCGAAGCAGATGAAGTCTCACCCGAGGTAGAGGTAGGAGGGGTTGTAGGACTCAAGTGTCTACAACCAAGCTGGGACACAAATCTGTGATTAAAACACTTAACAAAACACTAAACAACAATATGCATTAGTTCTTAAATATCATTCACATCGTAGATCAAACCCTTAATACAGATCAACACAATAACAGTAAAGATCCAATACTTTCCATCACTTAGCACATATCATTAAATAAGATATAGCATTCATTTACCATCAATATAGCACTAAGCATCCATACATCCATCCAACATATATAAATATCAATGCACTACTAGATAAACAACATAAACAACATCAACAACATCGCACAAAGCACATCAACACAGGATATACATGGTTCACCTCAGTGTGGGTCTATGTCCACCAACTTCTTCATCTTATTTATTAGTCTTCAATATCTTACATGTGTCTTCTCCTGTGCACAAAGCCACAGATCCAAGCCTCACATTAGACAGGTGATTTGTGCACAACGCACTAGATCCACCTTCCTCAAAATCAGGTCAAGGCACAAAGCCAACTCCTTGATAGCACAAAGCCTTACACAGTCTATCTGCACAAAGCACTTACAAAACACTTTCACTTAGCTTTGCAAGCCCTTAACACATTATTGCACAAGGAAAAATACAAGTTGTCATGCACTAAGTCGCACTTACAACTTCTTGCACTAATCCGATCACAAGTAACTACTTCTTACATCACTTAGCTACTTATTTATATCATTACAAAAATGCCTAATCGTGGGTAAACCATGGGACAACATCCCTTAACCCATTACATAAACCCTAAAACCCTTTGTTGGGTCCACAAGCCCTCAAAATGAGTGATATCCCACAATCTTCGCTTCGCTTGGGCACTCCATCTTCAACTAGCCTATCAAAGTCCCAAAAAGTGGTCAAACACGACCAATGTTTCCTCAACACTTGGTCAAGGGCCAACACAAGAAAATAAAATTTTTTCCCGTATCCATATAACATAATAACAATATATTATAGAATAACAATATATATTATAATATATAATATAATAACAATATATATTATAATATATAATATAATAACAATTTCCTAAATTTGAATGCTATTTTTTTTTTAAAGCATACTTAATATAGCAGATGGAGGTTGGAACTTGCAAGTTGCATGCATAGCACATTGTATAAGTTACAAATATTATAGCACATGTTGTGTAGGTGCGCACATGCACGCTCACAACTTACAAGTCATGGGAATTCTTTGGATATTTCACAAAATCACATCCTGGAGGTTGAAAATTAAAGGTTGAGAGGGAAGAAAAGATCAAGGATTCAGAACCACTGCCCAAAACCTACATGCAACTATCTAGAGAGGTAAGGCCCATTAATATTAAATTGCAATTGCAGTGATGAAAATTGTCTTCATTTGGATAAAGCTAGAAAACACCTTCTTGCACACTTATTTTATCATTGTGTTTGGTTTTTGAGAATCCACATTTAAATGCCTTCCCACCTGTGTTTTTAATGTCTACCTAAATATTGATAATAAAAATAAACATGGATGTCACCCATCTCTCACAAGATCTATTTTATTTCATTTTAGAAAACATTAGTAGTTGTTATTTAAACAAGCAAATCCAAAATAATTTAGTAATATTTATTATTTCATTATATTAATAACAATAATTATTTCAATTTTTTCAATACATAACTTTTATTATTATTTTCACAACAACCATTCGTAACTATGTTTTTCCTTTTCCCGTAGGTTGTAGCTATCTTGACATCATTTCATGCATACAACTTAGTGTTTGTTCAATTTCTTCTGTACAATCATTGGATCTATGTGGAATTGAGGCATAGAAAGAAGTTGGAACCTCTTATTTGGTGATTTTCAAAATTGAAACTGTGTGCAAGATGCTATATCAAGGTAATATGTTAAGATTTTTTGTTTATGTTTTTAATGATGTTGTATTCCATGTGAACCAGTTTGATGATGTTATGTTAAATGCAATTTCACAATATTTTTATGTTGTGCATGTAACATACCCCGACCTCCAAATCCAAGGAATGCCACCGATGAGCTTTCATATGCGGAAACTATCATACTTATTTCATTAAAAATAAGATCTACTTTTTGTTAACATACACATAATTATGTGGAAGCATATAGTAAATAAACACAGGTGTAACATACAACATGTAATTAAGCATGTACAAAAATTACTTATCTAATTAATAAGGCCATCAACTGCATGCATACCTTCCACAAACCTCCCATCCTTAGACCATGCTGCTCCAAGCTATCAACAGTGGGTCACCCCTGAGATGGGATTAAGCTCCACCTAGGGTAAAGGAAATCTTAGGCTAAGATGAGGTTACAAACTCTCCATGAAGGATTCTTTATCCAGGATTCCACTCATGTACACAACTTATAGTCCCTCATTCCCCACATGTCTCTCCCACCCTAGGGAGTGTTCCCCTTCTTTGATCAACAATCCTTTCGCTACCTCACTCCCCTTCCAGGGATTCAACAACAAGTTGGATAGGAAGTCTCGTAGCACCACAACTGCCATGAGGCTCCCTTTGGGAAAATGACTTCCCCAACAACTTCTCTCACCTCGAGAGAGTTTCTCACAGACCTGACAACCTGCTTCTTCATTCCATCTCCTAGACCATTCCAGTATAGGTAATCAAAAAATAAAATTAGGTATGGCTCTGGTATAGACAATAAACCACACCAGTCTAGAGAAAAACGTGGCCAAAAACAACAAATGGCTAAGGTGCGATCACTCTCAAGCACAATACAGATGTGTTATGCTTCACAGGAAAATTACGAGTTAGATTCACAGGGTTGCAGGTTATAGAGCTTGCATGAATGTTGCAGAGGTCAACAATGGAGGAAGTGGATGGTTGCATGAATTCTCAGTGTCCCTGTGCGTGAGTGCGTGAATCAGGAGCCTGGAAAGAATGGTGAGAAAACCCCCACAATGGCTCATTTCCCACATAAAATTGCATGCACTCAGATGGACACATGACTCTCTTGGGAGCTCATTCCTCTCCACTTGGAGTTTGTTCCTCTCCCCAAGGAACTTAGGATTACAGGTTTTATTTCCCAAACCTTAGTCTTTAGGAAATATATTATAATATTCTCTTGGGGTTAAGCCCTCAAGATTAGCCCTTTTTCCTAGCCTCTTAGCCCCTTCCCTTTCCCTTCTCAGTGGATCTTAGTCCCCCATAACTCTTTCTCCATGGTCGATCTACACACATCAATGTAATTGTATTAAATATGTGAGTATTTACGTATACAAAAAATTAGGTTCTTTGGCCTTCAACATCTAGGCTCTCTAGCCTAATAAACACATAAGCCTCCCAACTTATAAACATTTGTATTACCAGTGTATAAAAATAATTACAACTCATCAGGGTCTCATCCTTAGGGTATTACAATCCCCTCCCCTTATTTATGCACTTTCCTTAGTGCATCATATTTACATATTACAACAAAATTTTCAAAAATATTCAAAAAGATGTGGGTATTTTTACCTCATGGCCTCTTTGTTCTCCCAAGTGGCATCCTTAGGACCATACCAGGTCCATTATACCTTTACAATATCGATGGATCGATTCCAGAGTTGCTTGATTTTCTAGTCTAGAATGCGTACCGGATGCACTTGAAAAACACCTTCTTGCTCCACCTGAATCACATTTCAATCAATAACATGATTAGCATAAGGTATATATTTCTTAAGTAATAATACATGGAATACATTATGAATTCTCATAGATGTAGGTAATGCAAGCATATAAGCTATAGGCCCAATCCTTTATAGGATTTCAAATGGCCCACAGTAACGAGCTGCCAATTTGGAATTGTTTCCCAACTTCAAATAACTTCTATTGGCGTTCACTTTCAGAAACACATGATCTCCAATACAAAATTCTCTATGAATTCTACCCTTATCAACGTACCTTTTCTGCATGTCTTGAGTAGACTTTAAATTTTTCTTAATCTTTGACATCTACTCTTCCATTTCCTTGAGAAACTCGAGCCCAACTACTGCTCTATCAGTTGGGTTGTCCCAACTTATGAGTATGTTTCACTTTCTTCCATAAAGTGCCTCAAATGGGCTCATATTCAGGGGTTCCTGGTACCCATTATTGTAGGAAAATTATTCCAAGTGTATATAATCCTCCCACTTTGATGGTTTTTCCATCACATACATTCTTAGCATATCTTCTATCACTTGGTTCACCCTTTATGTTTTCCCATCAGACTCAGGATGATAAGTTGTATTGAAGTTCATATTTGTTCTGAACCCTTTGAATAATCCCCTCTAGAACTTCGAGGTAAACTTTGGGTCTCTGTCAAACAAAATTGTCTTGGGTATGCCATGCAAGTGTGCTACTTCCCTCATATAAATATCAACAACCTTGGTTTCCTTGTGAGTAATCTTCATTGGAATGAAATGGGGAGCTTTAGTAAGCTTGTCCACCACCACCATGATATAATCATGTTGGTTTCTTGTTTTGGGAAATTTGGTGATGAAATCCATTGACACCACTTCCCACTTCCACTCAAGAATAGGAAGTGAATGCCGCAACCTGGTTGGGTGTCTATTCTCATCCTTGACCTTTTGACACTCCAGAAATTTTGCAATGTACTCCGCGATTTATTTCTTCATGCCTGGCCAATAGTATTGTCTTTTGACTGCTACAATTGTTTTCTGATATCCGGGGTGTCCAAGATAAGGTGCATTATGCATCTATTTTGATATCATACTCCTCAATTCATGAGAATTGGGTACATAAATTTTTTTCTTTCTCCTGTATAGGAGAATTTCATCATTTCCCAATTTATAATCTTCAACCTTCTGCTGCATTTTACCTTGCCGTAATTTTGTTACCATCTCCATGTACTACAAATATTATTTTGAAGCCTCATAAATTTTTACTTTAAGATCAGTCTGATACATGCTAATGGTTGTAGCATGTAGTTCATGAACTCTCCTTCTAAGTGCATCAACCACTTTATTCTCTTTTCCTTTGATGTGATTAATATCAAAGTCATACCCACAGAGGAATTCTAACCATCAGATTTGCCTGGAATTTAAATTTGGTTGATCAAATAAATATTTCAGAACATTATCCTCTGTCCTCAGCTCAAATATTTTTCCCATGAGGTAGTGCCTCCACTTCTTCAAGGCATGTACTATGGATGCCAACTCCAAATCATGAGTGGCGTATATCCTTTCATTCTCTTTCAATTTTCTAGATTCAAAACATATCACAAATTCGTTCTGACTAAGGAATCCACCAAGTCCTTTGCATGCATCTGTGAAAACCACCAAATTGTCATTTGGATATGCAATTCTCATAATTGGCACACTGGTTAACAAATGCTCCAAATGTTGGAAGCTCTTTTCACACTATAATGTCCACAAAAACTTCACTGCCTTCCTTTGCAAGGAAGTAATTGGGTGAGCAATCCCTGAAAACCCTACATTCAATCATTTGTAGTATCCAAATAGACCCATGAAGGATCTGAATTCTGTCACATTCCTAGGTGTTATTCATCATTTTATAGCTTCAATCTTTTCGGAGTCCACTGTTATCCCTTCTTCGAATGTGACATGCCCCAAATAGTCAATTTGGTTCTAATGGAATGAGCACTTGCTCAATTTGATATACAGTTGGTGCTCTCTTAACACTTGTAACACCATCCTCAAGTGATTCTCATTCTCTTCTTTCGAATTGGAATATACAAGGATGTCATCCAAAAATACAATGATAAACTTGTCTAAGTATTCCCAGAAAACACCATTCATTAAGCACATGACAACAGTTGTCACATTTGATAGCCCAAATGGCACCACTGTGAATTTGTAATGATTCTACCTTGTCCTAAAGGAAGTATTTATGATGTCTTCATCTATAATCCTTACTTGATGGTAACCAGATCTAAGATCAATCTTCAAAAATATTGTTTCCTCCCTCAATTGATCAAAGAGGTCATTTATCCTTGGCAATGGATATTTGTTCTTTACAGTTGCATTGTTTAATTGTATAAAATCAATACATAACCTCAATGTCCTGTCCTTCTTCTTCATGAATAAAGTTGGGGCACCCCAAGGTGACACACTTGGGAGTCTATACCCCTTATTTAGAAGTTCTTCAAACTACATTTTCAATTCCTTCAACTCTGGAGTACTCATCTGGTAGGGAGTCTTAGATACTAGAGCTTCTCCATGCATTAAGTTTATAGAGAAATAAACATCTCTTTTAGGAGGTAATCAGGATATTTCCTTGAACACATCCTCATAATATTTCAAGACTGCATGATCCTCAATATTTGGCACCTTATCCTTAGGTGCTTCCTCCATATGAGTCGCGAATATTTGGCAGCCCTTCTAGTAGCACTTCTTCAACTACATTGTTGAGATCTCTTGGATAATAACTTCACTAGGAATTCCTTGGAATGTTCTTGGGTTCCCTTTCTCATTCAGGAAAGTAAATTCCTTGTTATGGCAGTCTAAGACAACATGGTTTTGTTCCAACCAATCTGTTAGCACTGAAAGTCACACTTTGACTACTAAATAGTAATCTCATCACCCATCAGAATGTAAAAGATAATTTGGTTTTGAAAAGGTGGATCAGCAATATGGATAAAGAAATGGAGAGGGCAACAAACTACAGAGCAGTAGGCTACACCAATGGGTAATGGAGTCACAAACATCCTACTCATCGAAGGCACAAAATCTGCTCAATAGAAAACAATATTATATGTTGATAGGTGGAAGAATGAAGAAGGAAAACATAAGATAGAATGTTCACTAAACAAAGATCCTCTCAATTTAATGAATCAACAGATACTTGAATATAAACAATCATTGATGGGCAAAATACAACAGATCCTCTGTTGCTTAGGGATCCATAAATCATTGATAGCCTTTGATCCTTAGCATAAGAAGAAATATGAAATAAGAGTTACAATTTGAAAGCACATCTCTCTTGAGTCTCCAATAGTAGTAATTCTTACAATCAAAAAATGCCCACAGGCTTACAAATGAACACACACAGGAAAACTGCCTACTCCTACTCTCTCTAGCCTCTCTTGGCTCATCCATCCCTTCTCCAAGAGATATCTCCTTCCTTAAATATAAAATAGCATCCAAATAACCTAAGGAGGTCTAATCCCATCTCCTCCATTGGATTCTAAGCCTAGGAGATAGGTGGCAACATTCAAAGAGACAAAAATCCAACAAACTGTTGATTTTCAGGAATTTGTTGGAAGTCATTAATAAATTGTTTCCACATCATGCATGAGGCCTTAGCTGGAGCTAAATATTAGGTGCATGTGTCCCTTGACATCTAATTGATCCTTCAGAAGTCATTCAAACTCTCCTTGACATGTGGCAACCTCCCAACAAGGCGAATATCAAAACTCTGATCGCTACAAGAAATTAGTACACATCACCACTATGCAGAGTACGCAACGCCTAATTCTATATCCAATATCTCTAAAAAAAAAACAAATTTTGAAACACTGAGAGAGGTTTTTGTTATTTGGAATGTTATGAACAAAAACCTCCTCCAATTTTTAAAAATACATCCTCAACTGCTCATAACCCAAGTTTTAAATTAGTGACTCAAAACTAGCAGAATAACACAATTTATCCTCTGCTAGAATATCACGTAGCGCCCGACTGTGTTTCTGCATGCAATTTGGTAGCATAAATCCATAGGTTCTCTGATGCTTGAACTTGGATATTGGTAATAACTCAATTTAATTCCAATTTTCCCCAAAACAAATAAAAATCCCATAACAATTGTATTCATTTGCCAAAATGAATGATGAAATGCAGATTTTGTTCTATGTGAAATATTAGGTAGCGCCTGTAGGTAGCGCCACTACAACTCTGAGGCATAAACCAATCTTTTGCTAACACAATCCATACCAATTAGAAAATCATATGAACCCAAGGGCAGGATTTTCAAATCTGCCTAGGTACTCAACCCATTCATGTCCATGGGACATGATTTAAGCAACTCAACAAATTTTCTCTTGGATCCTATAGCCAGCTGCACCAACCAATATTTCCCATGCTTTATTTTTGGCAATTGAAATGTTTCCACTACCTTAGGATCTATGTAACTATGACTATATCCTGAATCTATTAAAATAGTAAAGGCATGGTTATTGATCATACCTTCTACTTCAAAAATGTGTGATTGAAGCTTTGCTTTCTTGCTGTCCAGTGATGCATAGATCCTTGGAACACTTATTCCCATGTATTCCACTATTTCATCTTGTTGTACATTGTGGAAAAAATCTCACTTTATCACTTCTGTGTGGACAATCGCAATACATATGATCTCCTTTACAACCCCAACATTGAATGGGTGTCTGCCTTTGCCTTTTCCCACTTGTCTCAAGAACTCTGAGCTCTCTAGGGTTTGTTGTCCCTGAGAACTATTTATGAAGAAGGGTGGCTTGTTCCCCTTCTTCCTCTGCTCCATCTTGAATTTATTCTTGTCTTGCCAAGCTCTTTGGAAGGTAGTATTGTTAGAAAAGCAGGACCATGGAGCAATAAAATAAAACAAATGCGGAAACAAAACACAAAAGATACACAATACAATAGAGACACAGATTTACGTGGTTCACCCAGTGTGGGCTACGTCCACCAGAGAAATTTCCAGGTCCTTCCTTTATTATTATCCAACAAATGAAGGGATACAACCTACAACAAACCTGTTGTAACTTCCTCTTCTTTCTCTCATAGTCTTCTATCTCAGAATACAATATTCGCCATCAACCATAGCCACAATAAATTTCCCTCATAAAAGAGGGTTGCCTTCTAGGGAAAAAAACCCTAACATAATCTCTATCGTTAGATCTGCGACCTTATAATGAACGGTCTAGATTTACAATGAAATTACAGTATACATTTACAAGGCAATTTTTCCTTCGGGGGCTTCATCCCCAAACCCCTGTTGGGGGCCCGCTTGCACCCAGACCCCCTGGACCCCGCAAAGGGGGTACCCCCCCTCTGCACTCCCCCACATGGAAGAGTGTACATACTTCTGGGGTGTAAATACTTCATGGGGTATAAACATGGCTGAAAGTAAAAGACCTCTGAATTAGGAAGATAATCAGGCTCCACAACCAACAAGTATTTCCTTTATGTTGATTGTATAATCATTTGTCTCCTCTTATGGTTTCCTCCAAAGTTTTAGGATCACCCTATTGAATTTTATCACCGATGAAAGATGGAAGCCCACTCAAGTATCTCTGGATTTTAACTTTCTCATTTTTGATGAAGCAAACATACTTCAATAGTTCCAAAAATGTCCTTTCATACTCATCAATGGTCATGTTGACCAGTTTGAGTTCAAAGAACTCTTTCATCTTTTTGTCATAATACCTCTTGGTTGAGTATTTCTTCTCAAAATGCTTCTTGAATTCCCTCCAAGCCACATTCTTCTCTCTGATGTGTTTCACTTGCACAAGTTGATCCCACCACATGGATGTGTTTCCTTTAAGTTGGTAAATAGAAATTATTCCTTCTGCATGGGAAGAATAATTATGTAGTTGGAAGTATTTTCTGATGCCCAACAACCATGTCTCGACATCTTCATCCTTCTTGTGTTCTCCATCAAAAGTAGGAGGTTTGATATTGTTCATTTCTGATTTCAATTCATCCACCCCAGACCTCTTATGCTTCATGAAAGGGGATTTACTTGACCTGCTATGTTCCCTCCTTTTGGATTGTCCTTGGGAGTGATGGTGATGTCTGCTACCACTCCTTGATCTTCCTTTTTTCCCAGGGGTCCTGTGGCTTCCTGATTTGTTGGAGCCACTCTCCTTATCCAAACTATTTTTAATTTTGTCCAGGATATGGATTAACTTCATATTGAAGTCCCCCTATTTCTCTTTGTCTTTCATAAACCTTTCATTATCAACCTTGTGACTCTGGACATCTTTCTTCAAATTTCTAATGGTCTCTACCATATTCATGTTATCATCCTTCCCTTATCCATGTCCATTGGAGTTTGTTCCTTCCATACCCAAATGGACATCCATTCCTTTGATCTCATATTTCTAACTATAAGCATCTTGTGCATCATCCATCTTTGTGCACTTTGTGATAACTCTTTTCCATTCTGACAGTTGTTAATTATACAAAAATGTGCAGCCAATAGAACTTTGTCAGGCTAACTGACTTAACAATTTCAAGAAAAATATGAACCATTTTGGTTCAATAATATATCAAATTTCGTTTTGTTTATTTCTTGAGTAGTTTTATGATCAATCCTCTTTTCTAGGTGAACAACTATGTTATGTTGTCCCAGATCTTTTCTATGATTGCTTCCTTTCTCAATTCTGATCTTTGAGCAAAAATTTATGGACCTTTAAAACTTGTGCTTTTTCTCTGTTGCACTCCTTGTGTAACTGATATATTTTCGCTAAGATAATTTTCTCTTAGATATTTGTTGGATTGTATCATAAAGTTCCTAGGCCTTCTTTTCTTCTTTAGGTGCAGACCCGTACAATTTGAGACCCCACAGACTCCTTCTCTAAGCCCCATTTTCATCCTTAAAAACAAATAAGTTTTCGGCAGAAGCCCTTTTTCTTTGGCCCTCAATCACATGTGACCAAGCACTAGAAGATAGGCACTTATCTAGAGCTTAGGGAACTTTGGGGCTTTGGAAATTAAAGCTTCGACGATTTCTCCTTCTGCACATCACAAAACCCCTGAACGAATTGGTGAACTCATTGTGCAGTACACCTTTGAGACCTTATTATAAGCACCTTGTGTTTAAGCTCATAACCTAGGGATTAAATTTATTACTAGGCACTATGACCATAGTATTATGCGTGTTCCAATCCCATTAATGGAAAAACCATTGATTTGTCAATCACTTTAAGATCGACAGTCTTGGTCAATTGCAGAACTAGAACATGCTCGCGGTTTAACAAAAACCTTTACTTCCATAATGAAAACATGTGTGATGGAGAGAAAATCAACATCCACCATTGATCTTCCTCCCAATGGAGATCTATGATCCTGGTTGATTACGGAATGTGAAATATCCCCCTCGTTAATTTTCCTTTGGAATTTTGAAATCATTCTTGTCCATTTATTTATTCCTCATAGATCCAATAGTCACAATCTCACCCCTCATTGGTCTAGTATTTCCAAACTTCTGAACCTTTCGAGGTCCACTTAGTACAACTGTCATCAATTAAGGTGGTGACATGTGGCCCCACCATTAAGTGACATGTGTTATATCCTTGGTGGTTCAACATGGCCTATCAAAAGTACAAAACTAGATGACATGTGTTATTCCTAGAGGAGTTCCATGTCACAATCAGTCACTCTGGTACTTCAACATTTTGGGCTTTGGGAGATCCTACTACCACACACTCTATAACTCCTGAATGTCAGACTGGCCAACTATTGAACTGATGCTTCTTTGGAGCTCCGACACTCCGGCGCCTTAGATATTCATAACTCCAGGATTTAGAATTTTTTGTTTTTCTTCACCATACAATAAATCAATGTATTGTGTCCTCTCATTAACCAATGTTCACGATCAACTCTGGGACTCTGGGCTTCGGGAATTCTCGACTATCCACATTCTCAACCCTTCTGGAGTGTCAAGTCTCTGAACTACTAGATATGTTTCCATGTATCCTCTCCCAATCAATAATGAGGATTTACTCTACTCTTCAGAGCTTTGGGGGTTTTTCCTTCATCACACTTCATTCCTTTCGAATACCAGATTGACGAACTCGGTGATCTCCTTTGCTCGGAGGTAAAATAATGTAGTCACACATGGCCCCACCGACGGGCGACACGTGTCAAGTCCCAAATGGTAATAAGGTCCTGTAAATGGTACAAAATCAAGTGACACATGGCAGGCTTAAGGTAGGTCCACATCACCCTAGGTGACATCTTCATGCCACATCATATCTGGCACTTTGGGACTTCATCACTTTGGGCTTCGAGATATTCCACTCCAGCCGACCTTATAACTCCTAAATGTCGAACTCCTGAACAGGTCCACGTCACTCCAACACTCTGGGACTTAGGAGTTTTGGGACTTTAGGAGACTTATCAACACTACACCACAAATCCCCCGAATGTCAAATTCTTGAATAGGCTAATATAGGGACACATGTCCTCAAACAAAAATGGTCCATATTAACTCTAGAGTTTGGGACTTCGGGGATTTGGGAGGAAGTCCCTTATACACACACTTCAACCAATTTCCCCTAACTCTAAACCGCTGAACTACTCGAGGAAAATCCACAAATCTCCTCCTCCTGGATGATCTATGGTTGAAAATCACTCCAAGACTTCAAAACTTTGGGATTCATCCCCTTTTCTCCACAGAACGTAGACTTCATCGAAGTCACGAAGTCTGAAGGACTTGGAGGTTATTTTCTATGCATATTCTCCATATCTGACAGTTGGGAACGGTTTGCCTCCCCCCCCATGCAGATCCCATGTCTCAAATTTAATATCATGGTTATTAACCATGATTGATGTGATAATTTCTATGTAACTCCTCCTGATCTTTCTGTTACCACCCAGGAGCTCTCTTAGTGCCCCTCCAACACTCTGTACATTAGATCCTTATGGAATTTTGACTCCAAATTCGATACTCATGGCCCATCCAGGTTCAGTGTTGAAACCATGGGCTCTGGTACCAATTTGTAACATACCTCGGCATCCAAAGTTGAGGCATGCCACCGACGAGATTCCATATGAAAAAACTATCATACTTATTTCATTAAAAATAAGATCTACTTTTTGTTAACATACACAGAATTATGCGGAAGCATACAGTAAATAAACACATGTGTAACATACAACATGTAATTAAGCATGTATAAAAAGTACTTATCTATTTAATAAGGACACCAACTACGTGTAGACCTTCCACGAACCTCCCAACCTTAGACCACAATGCTCTAGGCTATCAGCAGTGGGTCAGCCCCGAGCTGGGACTAAACTCCACCCAGGGTAAAGGAAATCCTAGGCTAAGATGAGGTTACAAAATCTTGAGGAAGGATTCTTTCTCCAGGATTCCACTCACATCCATAGCTTATAGTCCCTCATTCCTCATATGCCTCTCCCACCTCAGGGAGTGTGGCCCTTCTCTACTCGACAGTCCTTTGGATGCCCCACTCCCCTTCTAGGGATTCAACAATAGGTTAGACAGGAAGTCTCAAAGAACTACAACTGTCATGAGGCTCCCTATGGGAAAATAACTTCCCTAGAAACCTCTCTCACCTAGAGAGAGTTTCTCATAGGCATAACAACCTGCTTCTTCAGTCCAGCTCCCAAGCCAATTCATTCTGGGTAATCACAAAAACAAATTAGGTATGTCTTTGGTAAGCACATTAAACCACACCAGTCTAGAGAAAAATGTGTCCAACAACAACAAATGGCTAAGGTGCGATATGGCTCAGGAACAATAAAAATGTGCTATGCTTCATAAGAAAAGTATGGGTTAGGTTCACGGGGTTACAGGTTACAAAGATTGCATGAATGTTTCAGATGTCAACAATGGAGGAAGTGGATGGTTGCGTGAATGCTCAGTGTCCCTATGCATGAGTGCCTGAATCGAGATCCCGGAAATAATGGTGAGCAAACCCCCACAACGACTCATTTCCCACATAAAAATGCATGCGCCTATATGGAAACATGGCTCTCTTTGGAGCTCATTCCTCTCCACTTGGAGTTCATTCCTCTCCCCAAGGAACTTAGGATAACAAGGTTTATTTCTCAAACCTTAGTCTTTAGGAAATATATAATATATTATAACATTCCCTTGGGGTTAATCCCTCAATCTTAGCCATTTTTTGTAGCCTCTTAGCCCCTTCCCTTTCCCTTCCCAGTGGAGATTAGTCCCCCATAAATCTTTCTTCATGTTCAGTCTACATGAAACGATGTAATTATATTAATTATGTGAGTCTTTACATATACAAAAAATCATGCTCTCTAGCCTTCAATATCTAGGCTTTCTGGCCTAATAAACAAATAAGCCTCCCAACTAATAAACACTTGACTCACCAGCCTATAAACATAATTACAATTTAGTTGAGGCTCGACCTTGGGGTATCACAGTGCCTGGGATATTTTTCTATTTACAATAAAAATGAACAAAAACACATATGACATATAATATTTAAATGACGGGAACAAATAAAAATAAAACATCATGAGAAGGGAAGTTTTAAGAAGAAACCAATCATAAAAAATTTAATTGATGGTTAGGAGTGACGCTCAAATTTATTCCCTGTCTGGAAAACCCTGTATTGAATATATACCTACCTGAATACATATGTGCAATAGAATCATAAAATTATGCCTTCCAACTGATACATATGTGGGAACACTACTTCTCAACTAATCAATTTGTTACTCTATACTTATGTTATCTGATTGTTCTGAATCTATCTTTGCAACCACTTGTTACACATCAAAATTACTCACTTCAATGATGACCTATTGTCGTCATTACAAGTGTCGCAAGTGCCGCATTTTAGCCATAAGTGTCGCAAGTGTCGTAGACATCATACAATCATCTTTCCCATGTCGTGTCTTGAATGACATCACAAGGAACACTTGAAGACACCCTCAGAGACTGGTTAAAGAAGAAGAAATCATTTAATGAAGAGTACAAATCTTTTACCATGGAAAGAACCACTTAAAAATGAATTTTGAAGGCCAACGCTCCCCTACCCACTGTTAGGGAGTGCCAACGCTCCCTGGCCTTCTTTGGGGAAGTGTTCTAGCACTCTGTGCACCCTTCTGAGGGAGCGCTGGGCTTTTTTTAGGACAATTTGGGCAACACTCCCCTACCCACTGTCAGGGAGTGCTAGTTATCCTGGCCCTACTTTAGGGGAGCGTTGCAACACTCTGTGCCTCTTTCTAGGGGAACGCTGGGTTGTTTGAAGAAATCTTGGGTTCTTGAGGAAAATCAGGGAAAAATACCCCTCATCTCTGGATTTGTTTGAATTCAAATCTAAGGTCAAGGATGGATCTTAGGAAATATCCACAATTGATGGAGAAGGATCCTCAACCTATCCCAATAATCTCTAAGGTGGTTGGGTCTCTCCAAGCTTATATAAGGATGCCTTCTCATGGTAAAATGGAGATGGAGTTTTTTAGAGATACCAAACTTATGATCTCATGAGAAGTGGTATTGAAGGGACATTGAAGGCATCAAACTTATGATCTCATAAGGGAGATAATCAGTAAATCATATTCATTTTGATTGTGGATTATTTGAGCAAGGGGTTGGACAAGGAGAGCTAGAAGAGGTTATTGCAACCTCATCAAAGGTCTGTAATTATTGTTATCTAGTTCTCATTAATACATGTGCTTGGCCTTTTTCTTTAAAGGTTGTATATGCCTACATGAACTTGTCTTTTATAGATAGATCTAGTTTTGGATTAATCATGGTAGAATAGGAAGTTGTTTTGTCTTTGTTGTTATTGGATTGCAGGACTTGTTGAAGAGCTTGGGGATCAAGGCTCAACTTGGACTAGGCAAGGAAAAACATAAAAAAAAAGGTACATTCTTCTTACTTTTCTCTATTTCATTGACTTAGCTAGGTTTAAAAGGATGTCATTGACCAAAGTTATCACCTTTCTATCTTTATCTTAGAGATTTAGGGTTCAAGAGGAAATCCACTTATCCACAGGGGGATTTTCCTATAACTGAAATTGGTGACTCCACTGGGGAACAAAGATTTCAGTTTTGGTTTCCTTCCTTGGTCTTGTTTTGGCCTTTTCTCACCTTTATATCTTATTCATGTTGTGTTTCTGATTCTTAGATGTGTTGTTGGCTTCTGGATTCATTCCATACACACTCAATTTTGGGATTTTCCTGAGTTTTTTTTATTTATTTCTGGGCAAGTTTTTTGAGTTCTGAGAGGCCAGCGCTCCCCTGACTCTACAACCAGAGCATTGGCACTCCCTTGTAGGATCCCATAGAGAACTGCAATGCTCTGGCACCCTTGACACCAGAGTGCTGGTCTTTTGTTTCTAAGAACTTTTCGGAGTTGATCTCTGAGTTTAATTTTTTGTTGATTCATCTGCTCAGGGTTAATATTATCTCAGTGTGTCCTTGTTTTGTCCTCTAACATCTTAATTTCTAAGAATTGATGATGATTTGTTTGGATTTTTGAAATTTTTCTTCCTTACTTTGAGTCACTCTTTTTCCCTGAGATTTGGAGTCGATCCACTACTTTTTCACTTATCTGATTGAATGAAAGTTGTTGTAAAGAAATTCAAAGATCTATGCACTGTTCCATTTGATCTTTGAGGTAATTTTTCTGAATAAATTCCTCTTGTACTTATATTTTTTCCACCTTTCAGATCAATTTTACTATTTTTTAATCATCCATTAGCCTTCTCCTACCTTCACTAGCAATTTCACCAATTTTTATGCATTATGGGTGTGTTTTTCTTCATTTTTTTTTACTATTTTTTAAATTTTTGGGTGGACCAACGCCCCCCTGTTAGGGATGATTTTAGGGGCTAAATTTCGCTCATGGGCTAATTTTCAATGGTTTTTCCAAAAAAGATATTCGTTATTTTAAAAATGATTTGCCCAAATTCTATAGGATAAAATTATTTTACCTTAAAAATCGCCAAAATTTTATAAAAACTGTATAAAATCCTTAGAAATTTGAATATTTTTACAAAAATATCGCCAAATATTTATAGTTGGCATATGAAGGATTAGTAAAATTTGCCAAGGTTTCTACATTTTAAAATAAATTTCCATCTTTAAAATCATCCCTGCCCCCTGTAGGCCATATAAGGGCACTAACACTCCCCTACAATTATTTAGGGAGCACTTCAGCACTCTGTACCCTTGAGACAGGGAGCGCTGGTCTCCTTTTGGAGGATTTTTGCCCTTTTCTTCTCAAATTTTCTCATCTTGTTTTGTGGAAGTTTTTACCCAGACTTTGTGATTGGTTTGTGAAGTTACTTAGGTTGATATTTGGTGCTTATCACCCCTTCTTGATTGGAGCTTGAAACGTTTTCATAAATGTGAAATTTCCCTTTCTAGTTGCTTGTTTTGTTGGGACAATTTGAGTGATTTATCTTTCTCTCTGTCTTTTCTTGGATTCTTCTCTGCATCTTCTTGTACTCAATGAATGTTTGTCAGGTGTTGAATCCTTGATTAAGTTCTTGTTAAAACAAGTTTCTACTTGTTTTCTTTCAGTTCTCATTTCTTTGAGTGCACGCTTTGTTTGAAACCTTTGTCACTTCATGTCTTTTGCATCTACATATGAATCTTTCTTCTGATTGAAAGTTGTGGAACATTGAAGGATTTGTATTTACTTTCTTTATACAAGAGAATAAAACAAACAATATAGATACATTCTTGATTTTGTGGAGTGAAACAATCTTGCATTTGAAGTAGCGGAATTGCATGGTTTTTGGCATTTTCTCCTTCTCGTAATATAGCTTTCATCAAAGTGAAATGTTTGCATTCTCATTTATTTGCATTGTTTAGAGTCGGTCAAAACATAATTTAGTCCACACCATTTTTCTGTTGAGTAAGCAACAACCTTAAAAATCAACACTAAACTAAAATTTATCAGACATTTTTACATTTTCTAATAGCAAACCTACATTATCTTAAGGTGTAGGGCTTTGGAATAGGTTGAAAGGATAACTTTCCAAAGCTGTCAAAAAAACTTAGCATCTTGAGATAGGGAGAGAAAATCCAATTTTCATTTAAGCTTACTGGGATCCCCCTCTCACATAGAGGTTATGCACAAGGCCGTGTTCGGGATAGTTACAGAGATTATCCCTCCGTGGTTCAACCATTCGTAGTAGTCAGATCATATATTGGGGGTTATTATTGAAGTCCAACTGTCTTCATTTGGTCTTGGTGCTTCATGAACTCCAAATCCATTCAGGGTCCTCTAGAGTTCTACTGGTACAATTGTCCTCAGTTCTATTGAAGGATTTTGGACTTGTTATCCTTCCCATACGTTTGGACTTGTTATCCTTCCCATACGTTCAGACTAGATTGTCAACTATACTCGCCTAGGGTATGACTACGAATTTGTGACCCTAGTAGCCATAATATTTAGGGTCTTACACAAGGTGATGGTGAAGGGAAGTCTCATTGTACCTAGAACAAATGTTGGTCAAACTCACTCGGGCTCCTTGGAGAGTAAATCCACAATTACTGCATGGAATATTGCACCAAGGAATAAGTCCATTAAGCAGGTTGCCAACATAACTGATCCACCAGATCTATCCCCACCCCTTTCTATTTTTATCTCACAATGTTGGATTTCATCATCAACTAGTGGTTTCATCATGGGAAGTTTTGTTTGATTGTTTGCTTCTTAGATTCATAACGTATGTTGTTTGTTTTACTTAGTGGACCTTAGGTCAAGTTAGTGTTAATGGAATCAACTCATGGGAGTACCAATGAAGGAACCCCTTGTACCAGGGAACCTTACACCTTTCCTTCTTTTGGAAACATTGGTCCTCTGTACATTGCCACACTGAGTCTTCTAGGACTCACCATCGGATTAACGGTTTGGTTGTTCCCCACTCCAGTGATATCGAATCTTCCTAGTGCTTCAAATGCACCTAATTATTCATATGTAAGTACACCACCCACACATCAACCTCATGTCGAATTTTCACCTTCTTCACCCATTAAATCTTCTTCTATTTCACCTTCTTTTCCTAGTGAAATCTCTAAAGCAAGTAGCCAGGTTGATAAGAAGAAGAAGAAACGGAAAGAGAAGAAGAAGAGGAACCTGAAAAGTACCAAGCCTCCAACCATATCAAATGTTGGATCCAAGCAACCAACTACTATTCATTGTACTGGGAGTGTTGATGAGGTTGACAAGACTCCAACAAAGAATCTAAAACCCAAATTCCCTTACAGTCTTTGTAAGGGTGACCACTTTCTTAGGGATTGCCCTGGTCTTCCCAAGGTCTTAGAAATGTGGTCCTCCATGTCATCAACCTATGTTAGATATGCTAGTGACACCTCGTCAACTAGTGATGTTAAGGTTGGTAAGAAGAAGACATCTATCAAGTTTCCTTGTATGTTATGCGAAGGTGATCATTACTCTCACCTTTGTCCTCATATGGACAAGGCTTCTTCTCTTTTGGAAAAGATTCAACTTTCAACTGGTTATCATAAAATTTCCTCCAACCCATCAGTAGTTGATGGAATGGTCAATCCAGTTCCATCCCTGGTTGGTCTGGTTGATCAGTAGGTCAATCTAGTTTCATCCTCGGTTGAACCACTAAGCAAAGTAGCTGATCCAGTTCCATCATCAATCAACCCCACTTTTCATCTGAAAAGTGAAACCCAAGTGACTAATCGAGTCCCTTCACTGTTCAGTCCCACTCTTCATCTGAAGAGTGCCAACATGGTCAATCCCACTCCTCCTCTAACGAGTGCCAAAGTGGTTGCTTCAGTCCCTTCATCGGTCAATCTGGTTGATCATGTCGTCAATCTGGCCATGTCCTTAGTTGAACCAGTTGACAAAGTGGTTGATCCAATCCCATATTTGGTCGATCCCACTCTCTCGATAGAGAGTGCAACCCAAGAAGGCGATCCATTTCCACCTGTCGACCCCATTCTCCCCTTGTAGAATGAAACCCAAGTGGTTGATTTGAAGTTGTTATCAATCGATCCTACTCTTCTGATAGAGAGTAAACCTGATTTTTCCCACATTTTCTCGTTGATACATAATCTATCATGCTGGGGGGAATTCCTCTCTCTCCTAAAAAACCCCCTCCAAGTAATGAGGCCATCCTTTTTTATTGGGGTGTGCTAACTGGACCTCGTCTTCCCTCTCACATTCCCTTCAAGATTATAGTACAGGTTTGTGGTCGGGACGTTCCTCATGCATTGATAGATGAAGTTTTGTTTGTTAGTATTTTGTCCTCTATTGCTTGGAAAGCTTTGGTTTATCCTCAGCTTGTGTCAATTAACCAGAATCTGTTCACTTTTAACAGAAGAACCAGTCACCCTTTAGGGATCCTTCCTCAGTTTCCCGTAAATTTGGGAGGGAAAATTGTCTTTATTGATGTTATGGTAGTCCAAGACCCCTTGGATTTTGAATTAATCCTTGGGCAAGATTATGTCTATGCCATGAAAAATATTGTGTCCACTCTCTTTCGTGTGATATATTTCCTTTAGGATGGAGGAATGGTGACTATTGATCAACTTTCGTTCGTTGGCCCTGACTTGACCATCAACCCAATGACCTTCCTAAACGGGTCTTATATGTAGTCAGTATCACCCTTGCCACATGTCAATTATGTGGTGTTGTCTCCCATGCCTTTTGTTGCTGATGAGGATGACTTAGATCTGGTAGTTGACATGGTGATATCTTCGGTAGGGCTATTGGAGCCTGATCTCCTTACCCTTATCGCGGCCCTCAACATGTGTTCCTTCCAGAGTATTGTTCTTCCATCCAGTGAAGATCTCTTGGAATCCATGACCGAGTTTTATCTCTTGACATGGTTTCCTTCTAGAGCATTATCCTCTTGGAAACCATGATCAATAAGAAGTCACGAGCATAGTTTCTCTTCTCTATGGCAAGCTTGTTAAAAAATGAAACAAAGGCTATGAGCATAGTTTTCCTCTCCGTAACAAGCTCGTTAAAAACTGAAATAGAAATATGGGGATTGAACCCAAAGCCTTGAGCATAGTTATTTTCCTGTGTCAAGCTCGTTAAAACATGAAACAATCACCTCTCATACCAAGTTGAGTCTTTCGTTAGGTCTCATTTTTGAACCTTCATTTCATCCACCTGTATCATTTTTCTCCATCTAGTACAGAAATTGGTGACAACCTCAAAGTTGGTGAATGAATTGAAGCTTGGGGGGCTTGTCTCCAACCTTTGATTATCTTTCTGGAGTTATTCGACTAGCTTTTCAAGTTGGGGGTAGAGTACCAACCATCCATGGGTGTACAAACCTTTAGAAATTACGTTGGGAATTTACAAGCATAGTTTAATTTTGTTTCAAGCTTGTTTCAAAATGAAACCAATACTAAGCATGGTCTTAGTTCCTTCTCACACTTGGAAAAATATGAGAACACACCGAGTAAAATTTTATCTCTTTTTTGGACTAGCATGGATACATGAAAAAGGAACCCTCTAGAGTCGTCTTTCAGCTCTTTTCAAACTCTCTAAACATGAAAAGATTTCTAAGTGATCTTATTTCCTTTCACACTCGTTAAAAGGTTTGAAATGGCATCTTGCGAGTGGTATTTTATCTCTTTTTCGGCCTTTCAAGACTAAAATTACAAAAAAGGACAACCCTGGAGTCATCTTTAAGTTCTTTTCAGACTCTCTAAACATGAAAAATCACTGAGGTTACCTTCTCTGGAATCGTTAAAAAATCATATGGGACTGAACCCTTACTTCTTCTAGTTCGTTAAACAAAGGAAGAGGGACTTACCGAAGGTGATTTATATCGAACATGCATAACCCTCCTCGAGCTTGTTAAATTAAAAAGAGGTACTCATCTATCTGGATGGGGGGGAAAATTGAAGGAAGCAAGCCAAGCAGTTTTTGAAAACATCACCAGTCACTCTTACAGTCGCCATTGAACATGACACTTTGTCTTTGCATACATTTTAATCCACTAAACCTCTACATTGAACCAATCCTCTGATTTTATTTACTTCTTTGGGTCACTCGATGAAAGTCATAGTATCCACTGCATCATCATGTTTTGGTCTATGTCATGTTTCTACTGTTGTGCCTCAATGTTCAAGGGAAGTATATGCCTTGAGAGTCAACCATCACAAGGGAAGTATCTGTTGCGAGTGGTAAACTTTTATCTCTTTTTTAGACTCGCATGGATACATTAAAAAGGAACCCTCTAGAGTCATCTTTAAGCTCTTTTCAAACTCTCTAAACATGAAAATATTGTCGAGTGATCTTGCTTCCTTTCACACTCGTTAAAAGGTTTGAAAGGGAGTCTTGCAAGTGGTAGTTTATCTCTTTTTCGGCCTCGCGAGACTAAAATTATGAAAAAGGACAACCCTGGAGTCGTCTTTAAGTTCTTTTTAGACTCTCTAAACATGAAAAATCACTGAGTTTACCTTCTCTGGACTCGTTAAAAAATCATACATTGAAGGTCCCATACATGAACGAACCCTTACTTCTTCCAGTTCGTTAAACAAAGGAAGAGGGACTTACCGAAGTTGAGTTATATCAAGCATGTGTTACCCTCCTTGAGCTCGTTAAATTAAAAAGAGGTACTCGTCTATCTGGATGGGGGAAAAAGTTGAAGGAAGCAAGCCAAACAATTTTTGAAAACATCACCAGTCACTCTTACAGTTGCCCTTGAACACGACACTTTGAACATGACACTTTGTCTTTGCATACATTTTGATCCGCTGAACCTATGCAATGAACCAATCCTCTGAGTTTCTTTACTTCTTTGGGTCACCCGAAAAAAGTCACAGTATCCATTGCATCATCATGTTTTGGTCCATGTCATGTTTCTGTTGTTGTGCCTCAGTGTTCAAGGGAAGTATCTGCCTCGAGAGTCAGCCATCACAAATATCTTATTTCAATACTCGTGTCAGTCCATATTAATTTGATCTACCAATTTACATCTCTGTGTCAGTTTTGTGTCATTGATGGGGGGTACATCAAGGCCCTCCTACGACAAGTTTGTTCATGTTGACTTCAACACATTATTCGGGAACTAGACTTAGAAACCATTTAGTACCTTGGGACCTGCATGCCTCAATGGCAGGCCTCCTCACTTTTGACAGTGGGTTTACATCATTGACCCCTAATCAGATGATTCCATGGATGTTCGACTTCAACTGATCTATTTACATTCGTTGGAATGTACTAGGGTACCTTGGGAAGCATTGACATCAATGGTGATTTCCCTCACACTTGTTAATGGTTTACCTCATTAACTGGTAATCAAGTGATTTCTACCATGTTTGACATCAGGACATCTATTCACATGGTCAAACTTGTACTGCATCGAGATCGGTAAGAATACCCTGGGTTGAGTGATCACTCTGGTATGTACTTTTCGCAGGTTGCGACGAAGTTTCTCTTTAACATTGACACATATACTGTCACATAGATCCACTTTGTATTGGTTCGTAGATATGTAATGTCATCTCGTAGATCCACTGTGTATTGTTCATGGCTACGATCAATTTATGTCATGGAATTATAAATACACATTGTATATTGGGTGGCTACACCTTTTGTTAATACACTTATGGATCCGCAGTGTATTTTATGGCAGCCATACCTTGCAAGTATTTATCACCCAAGAATAGGTATGCCTACCTTGGGTTTGAAACATATCATAATATTGTTTGATGGTTGTGTGCAACTTCTACTAGGTTCTCCGAGTCCATACCCTTGTTTGAAAAAGTCTACAAAGTACTTCAGTCTTCACATCTTCTAACTTCGCACTTTGGGGGGCAATCTATTACACATCAAAATTACTCACTTCAATAATGACCTATTGTCGTCATTACAAGTGTCACAACTGTCACATTTTATCCATAAGTGTCTCAAGTGTTGCAGACATCATATAGTCATATTTCCCATGTCATGTCTCGAATGACATCACAAGGAACACTTGAAGACACCCTCAAAGACTGGTTAAAGAAGAAGAAATCATTTGATGAAGAATACAAAGCTCTTACCATGGAAATAACCACTTAAAAATGAATTTTGAAGGCCAGCGCTCCCCTACCCACTGTCAGGGAGTGCCAATTCTCCCTGACCTTTTTTGGGGGAGCATTCCAGCACTTTGTGCACCCTTCTGAGGGAGCGCTAGGATTTTTTGAGGAAAGTTTGGGCAGTGCTCCCCTACCCACTGTTAGGGAGTGCCAGTGATCCTGGTCCTCCTTTAGGGGATCATTGCAACACTCTATGCCCCTTTCTAGGGGAGCACTGGGCTGTTTGAGGAAATCTTGGGCTGTTGAGGAAAATTAGGGAAAAATCCCCCTCATCTTTGGAGTTGCTTGGATTTGAATCTAAGGTCAAGGATGAATCTTAGGAAAGATCCACAACTAATGGAGAAGGATTCTCAACCTATCCCAAGAATATATAAGGTGGTTGGGTCTCTCCAAGCTTACATAAGGAGGCCTTCTCACCTTGAAATAGAGATGGAGTTTTTTAGAGATACCAAAATTACGATCTCATGAGAAGTGGTATTGAAGGGACAATGAAGGCATCAAACTTATGATCTCATAACGGAGATAATCAGTAAAGCATATTCATTTTTATTGTGGATTATTTGAGCAAGGGGCTTGACAAGGAGAGCTGGAAGAGGTTGTTGCAACTTCATCAAAGGTCTGTAAGTATTTCTATCTAGTTATCATTAATACATGTGCTTGGCATGTTTCTTTCAAGGATGTGTATGCTTACATGAACTTCTCTTTGATAGATAGATCTAGTTTTGGATTAATCATGGTAGAATAGGAAGTTTTTTTGTCTTTGTTGTTATTGGATTGCAGGACTTGTTGAATAGCTTGGGGATCAAGGCTCAACTTGGATTGGGCAAGGAAAAACATCGACAAAAAGGTACATTCTTCTTCCTTTTCTCTATTTGATTGACTTAGCTAGGTTTAAAAGGATGTCAGTGACCAAAGTTAGCACATTTCTATCTTGATATTAGAGATTTAGGGTTCAAGAGGAAATCGACTTGTCCACAGCGGGATTTTCCTGTAACTCCACTGCTCGAAATATCATTCTCTGATATGTAGTAGCTACTACACTGACTCCCCCTGTTTAACATTCATATTCATTGGGAGTCTTTAAGTCATATGGCTCATATTAATACATGATTTGATGTGGACTAATCTTCTTCATTGTCTATGGAGTCATCATCTCTCTAAACTTTGATTTCTCCCTTTTTTTCTATGGATTGATCTTACTCTATAATTCCTGAAATTACAATCTCTTGAATGTATCCTTTATTCACTTGTCCTTATTTTCTTTCATTTCTTCTCCAAACCTTTTTGTATCTGAGATCTTCCTTTTTCTCTGTAGATTTGTTGTGATCTCGTATTATTGTCAATCTTTCGATGTCTGGGACCTGGTGTTTGTTCACCTATTCTTCTTGTTTTCTTTTCCACACTTTCTTGTATCTGATATTAGTATTTTATTTTATGGAAGTATTGATCATGCTTCTTCAATTACGAGCTATGTGTCCAAAGTTATGGAATTTGTAACATTCAATGTTATGTGGGGCCACATAAGCATTTCTTTCTTGAACATTTCTTTCATAATCTTTGCAATCTGCAACCTTATGTCCGAAGTTAGTACAATAAAAACAATGACCATAAAATAAATTTACATACATAGGAGTGGATGATATTCTTGTTGTGTAGTCCTTCTGAATTCTTTCCTTGGATCATCATGATCTTTTCTTATGTGGATCTCTTCATCATGGTTGAATCTTCTTTGTTTCTTGAATGTGGTAGTTCTTGTAGAAGTTGTATCTCTATTATACTCATTCTTCTTTGATTCTTGTTCTCCATAATTCCTTCCTTTGAGTACTTTTGCATAACTCTTACTATTTTCTTCATTCCTCTTTTCTGGCACCCTAAAATGATTCTCTTCATTCATTACTTCTGATGTGGATGTTTTTGTTTCGTCAATGTTATTGTTGAGCTTAACGATTTTACTTCTCAATGTGACAACTTCTTCTTTAATCTTCTCAACCTCTTCTTATTTCTTCATCATCTGAATCGTGATGACTTCTTCTGTTTTCTTTTCTTCTTCAAGTTGGATCTTCAATGTGATGATTAATTTTTCAAGTCATCTCTCTTCTTGATTAAATTTTGCGTCAATCTTATTTAATTCGTTAGCTATTTTCTTAAGATGATCTATCAGTATCATCTCTCTCTTTTCTACTTCCTTTGATTTCCAAACACTACTTCTCTTTTATTTCTTCCTTTCTTAGTGCTTATTTTTGGATTCCAAACACCGCTTATCTTCCACCTAACTTTTGTATGTTTCTTCAATCTTTATGGATTCTTCTAGCTGAGATTTTATTTTCATGATGACTTGTTGGGATTCTTCGAAACTTTCTTGAGAATTCTTCATGGATAAATTTTCCTCAATTGACTGGTTCTTCTTTCTTTCTTTTGTTATTTCATCCAATGAACTGATTAATTATGTTGCAAGATCTTTTTCCTTCTAAATCTAAGGATTGTATTCTATTTCATTGGATTTTTATGTCTCATAATTTTCAATCTTTAAATAAGGGCATTCAATTTCAAGATGCTCGTGCTCTTCATAAGTAAATCAAAAGAACTCACTTATGTTGACTACAAACTCTTATTCTTTTGAATCTGCCTGACATGATGAGCATATTGCCTCTTGTTATGTACCTACATCTTCAACAATATCTAAATCTATAATGGGAGATGAAAATATATTATGTATCTTATCCCATAGTTCTTTAGTTGATGAACATTTTCCCACTTTGTCCTTTACTTAATCAAGCAATCCTTCGAAGATAAAATCCATTGCTATTTTGTTGTTCCTTTTCAATTCCTTATTAGTTGAAGTCTTTGGTTTCTTTGTAGAAATGTATCATGTAATAACTGAGTGTGAAACTTCATATCCCCATGCCTATAAAAATAACTTCATCCTGCAACTCCACAATTCATACTTCATACCCTTTTGACCATTGAACATTGGTACTCCATTCATATTTTACTCCATGATCTACCTTCTAGTGGTTAAATTGTTTTCTTGAAGGAACTGGATTTGATACCAATTGTTGGAATAATGATATGGGGGGTGAATCATCATGAGCACCTTATATCACTTTTAACCACATTATATATTCTTTCACTTTATCAACAATGATCAATATTATATCATCAATGTATCATCTATGATTTCATAATATATCATGAGCATATAATCATAAGCAACATCACATCAACAACGTCACATTAAATACACAAGACACTAGTATTTACATGGAAAACCAAATGGGAGAGAACCACAGAATGATTTATTATATATATATAAATAATTAATTCATAGGAAGCACCAACTTCCCAATTCTCTAGCTGCAACTAGAGAGAGGCTACAACCCCCTATTTACAGGCTCCAACCTGAAGGAAGCTACAACTCCATGAATTCTTTGGATTCAACCATAAGGAAGCTACAACCCTCTGGGTTCTTTGGTGCCAACTAGAAGGTGGCTACAACCACCTAGTTCTCAGGCTCCAACTTGAAGGAAGCTCTGACTCCCTGATTCTATGACTATAAATGGAAGGAGGCTACAATTCCCTTTCCTTTCCTCTTCCAACCACCCTAAAATATAAGTGTAGACCAATTGTCACTACCATAATAACTGCCACTGTCTCTATCACATCATCATGTAACCTATCATCGTATCCAATCTGTCATTGTCAAGATATCACTATATAAAACCTATCACATCATCCTGTCACTGATCAACCTATCACTATATCCAACCTATCATTGTCACTGATATTCAACCAAATCTTATCACATGGATCATACACCAAGGACACCTCTCAACTAGATATCCAACATCACCAATACATGTCTCTACCAAGAATGTACCAATATCACCAACATACCATCACAGGTTATGTGTCTCAATCATGTACTAAAGCATGTACCACAACAAGTGCATCAACCATGCACCGATACCTACACCAAACCTTAGATCAACCATGCACCGATACCTATACCAAACCTTACATCAACCATTCACCTTAACCTATGACATATACCTCAACCATCAATCATTTATACCAAGTACTAATCATGTATCATACCATGCATCAACCATGTACATCAACACCATACCATGTTCCAACCATGCACATCAACCATGTACATCAACACCATACCATGTATGTTGTGGGGTATTCTACCCTACGGACTAGCAAGCTAGGGCTTTAAACTTGCATGCAGATCATGACCCTTCCTAAGCTACTTTTAACCTTCTACCCGAATCTGAAACCCCTTTTTTCACATGCCCACAAAGGAAGAATGAACCAACCTTTTTCCGATGGTTGAAGTAGATCCTCCGTTGAGATTTTATCTCCTTGCTGCTGCTACTCCTTCCAAAAAGATTCCCTACAATCAAGACAAAACTATGCATGCATGCTACTGATCTAGTATAGGGTTAGAGATTAAACACAAATCAAATGACATAGATAAGACCCATGTATTCGGGACGGGAAAAGTATCTTTTCATTAACCTCAATATGAACCAACTTACAATGATTTCTGAGATCGGCCACCGTTCCTTGATCCTGATCCTGGGCTCTTCCTCTTCTTTTGTCCTCCAACTGCTGCTTCTTGAGTTTCTCCTAAAGCTTGAGGCAAGGCTATACGGTTGGGACAAAACTGGCTTGGCAATTTGGCAGAGTTCCTTTGCTATGATTTTTCCTCTTTTGAATAGTACCCCTACCCCTCATTTTATAGGCTAGAAGGAGCTAGGGTTTTTGGCGAACTCTCGGCCATGCATGGCTGGGAGTTCCAGTTAACTGACAAAAAGCCTCATGTCCCGACAGAAACTTTCCTGATTTTTTTCTTTGTTAGGTAAACGCGGGCTGTAGTGGGTCAGCCCGTGGTCACCCGCGTGCAGTAGAAGGCCAACAAGCGGTCACCCGCGCCCAGTGAGAGGTTAGGGCGCGGGTTCCTTGATTTAAGTGGTTTTTTGAGGAATTGTTCAACATGGCTTTGGCTAGGAAGAGGCATGAGTTGGCCTGATGCC
>JASDQU010102397.1:16809-34867 GCA_032191745.1 Picea mariana
CTTTTTCTTTTCTTTCCTCCAATTGTTGAGGTGTCAACCTTGTAGGTTGAGGTGTTTTAGAAGAAGGAGCATTA
Source organism: Picea mariana (assembly GCA_032191745.1). Lineage (NCBI taxonomy): Eukaryota > Viridiplantae > Streptophyta > Pinopsida > Pinales > Pinaceae > Picea > Picea mariana. The sequence continues at coordinate 16,884 of JASDQU010102397.1, forward strand.
TTCTCTCTATAGATGTTAGGATTGGTCCTTCTAGTAGCCATAGCCATATTTTTACTTTCAACATTTCTTGCCACCCTAAATGCATTCTACAATGATTTGGGTTCCCAAAGGCGAACCTCATGTTGAATGTTATCTCTTAAAGTTCCTATGAATACATCAATCAAGTGCTCATCTGGAATATCTGTTACCTTTATATTCAATATTTGGAAGTTCTCAATGCGATCTGTAACTGAACCCTTTTGCTTGATATTTATCAATTGGCTAAAGAAGGTATTACTCCTTGTATCCTTATAGTGTGTTATCATTTCTTCAGTGAAAATTGTCCAAGTGACAAGTGATTTGCGAGAACAAAGCCATCTATACCATACAAATTGATTAGGTTCTAAATATAAATAAGCAATTCGTACCTTTTGTGTATGTGGCACATTATGTAGATCAAAGAATTGCTCCATCTGAAGTATCCATGTGATAGGGTCCTTGCCATCAAACTTCCTCATATTGATCTTAGGAACGTGGTTGGTCTTCAACCCAAGGTTATAGTTTCTCCATTCTTGATTCACCTTCCTTGTGTCCTCATCATGAATTTCATGGGATGCATTTTCACTTTCAGGTGTCCTCTCTGTTACGAAATTTTTCAATACTTCCATGATATCCCTTTTTAAAGCATCCATCGTAGTATTTATTGCCTCAAACTTAGCTTCTGTTGAATCCATCATCTCTTGCAGTTCATCTTTTGTTACTGTCTTCTTTTGTAAATCATTTATGTCCCTACACATTTCTTCACCTTCATCAAGAGTCCAAGTAGGATTTTCTGGAGGCTTATTTGGTGTAGAAGTTCCCTTTTCTGGTGGCATGTTGGCCAAGTATCATTTTTGAACCTTGATTTCGAGGTGGTTCTGCTAGACAATATTTCTTCTGTTGTATCTCCCAAGTTTAGGCCCTTCTGGGTATGAAACTTTCTTTTTTGTAGTCCTCTAATATTTCTTCTCTGCAATGCCATAGGTCTGAAGAAAATTGGATGTGCCAAGTGGAATTTATGGTAACTTCCCCACAACTTGCTGATTTTTGGCCTTTCCAGGAGATCTCACTTGTATAGCATGCCCCACACAAAATAATTGATATACAATTCTGAAACTCATACCCAAAATAACAAAGACTGTCTAGTATCCAATGAAACTAGTCTCACTCAATTTGGATACTCTAAGAAGAAGTTATGATTGTTTTACCTGGAACACCTTCTTGAGACTAGTCAATAGGACTAGTTAGATACCCTATCTTCCACAGGGTGTATCTACAAATGTAAGATGACCTAGAAGATGAACGTTTTACCATAGATACCTTACTAATTTCTGTGAATCTCCTTCAGATTTTAGGGTCTGAAACGTTACAAAAAACTTTTTATAGTGAAAATTCCGCAATGAATCAGTTCAGGATGATTCCAGAACCCTATCTTGCACAGCCCATATCTCCAAAAGTATAAGGCCTCAGGAGCTGAAATTTTAACCCAACGTACCTTGATCTATGTATTAAATATCCTCCAAGTTGTTCCTTCTGAAAAGTTGTAGAAAAAAAGTTATAGCGAAAATTCCAAGGTGTCTCATATGCAGTAGCGAAACCCTAAGACCTTGAGCTCTGATACCATATGTTAAGAACCAAATATCAATATAGCATAGAAAAACCTCAGAATAAGTACTCAACACCTTGAAAAAGAGATAATTTCAGATAATAAGCCTCTTCGAGGGGGGAACCTCCTTTTACCCCACATAAATGTTCAAGTACAAGATGATTCCAAATGAAAATGTCTACTTGGTATATATAGGAGACTACGAGGTATAATTACAACTAATGGAATAAAGCCGACATAAATAAAATAACATAACTAATGTAATATGCCCCAATTAAGGGGTAATGAGCCAATATTAGGGCTTAATAAAATTGCAGTAATTATAAATTAAGATCGTAGTAAATTCACAGGAATTATATATAATAAAATTTTGTAGCTCGCAGTAGATATATCATGTTCATTATAGCCTGTAAGATTGCAGTAATTATATATTAAAATCACAGTAAATTCACTGTTTATAAAAGAAATTCGCTGAAATTAGCTACCAACAAAATGCCACCAACATTGCTATCTATTCATTGAACAATCAAAAGAAACGCTGAATAGAAGTTGTGAACAAATGATGGATATATAATCGCTACTCTAATTGTGACCATCACTATCTACTGCAGGTATAAAATCGTGGAATCTAACCAGTAAATGCAAAATCGTTGGTAATAATCTATTAAAAATATATGCAAGACTGCCCTGTACCATACCATAAAACGTTGTCCCAAAATTTACTGTCAAACATTAAATTTGTCCAATGCTGTCAATAAAACGTAATTGTTGTCTTTACCAAGGTAATTTCGCTATCAAAGTAATAGATATTGCAGAGGGAGAACACAAGCTAGATGTATGAAAAGCGCAGGGAAAAATTTCCTTCAAATATATTAAAATGCATAGGGAATACCACAGTCCCAATAAAATGTAAGGGCTGTCAAACAAGAGGACAAATCATAGTCCAATATAATTTATAACTATCATTCAAGTGGACAAACAGAGGCTAAATTTGTCCTCAATTGAAATAAAGTGAAAAAGTAAAATCGCATGGAATGATGATGAACAAGGCACAGGATAATCATTCACTAGAAGGTGCAAGACAACCAATCAACCTGGAACAATCAATAGGGGTAGATGATTGGCAGAAACATCCTTCACTCATATCCACGCACAGAAAAACAGGGCATTAGAATCTATAGGTCGTTATGCACCGAAGTGACGACCGTCGATTCGACTCCTGGCTGACTTCTCAGGCATGGATTGACGAACTAGGGACAATGACGAAGTAAAAAGCACAACTCTTCACAACAAATCAATAAAACCAATGGGATAGTCACAACATTCAGGGATCGAATGCCAAGGGAATCAATTCAAGTAGCGAGCTTAAGGCTATGGAGAAATTAAGTTCTCAATTAAAATGCTAAGTCAAACACCTTCTTTACATAGTTAAAAGTACATAAATGAAAGCGTAAGGTCAATAATAATCTACCATGTAGAATAAAAGCAAGCGTACCGTAGCCCAAGTCGTTGTCCCGCGTGCTCCGTACAACTCCCGCTTGCCGACTGATGAGACTTCATTGGTACCTCCCAGCCAATGCTAGGGGTACTCTTCTCCCCCCTTAGCCCCCCAGAGCCGCAAAGGGGCCACACACACTAAACCAGAGAACAACTAGCTCCCATCTCGCCTCGCAAGGCCGAGCTACCACTCCTCACCGAGTTGGGTATCCCAACTCCCACAAGATAAGTTAGTCAAGTCTAAAATTATGCAGCGTAACATTATGCATAACATAAGAGATCCATCCTCCTCCTCCTCCTCCCTCCTTTATATAGAGTTTCTAAGTCATTTTATTTCCAAAATTCCCATTTAATTTATTGTTCAAAAATTAATTCAGAAAAATCCTCCCCGTACATGTGTCACCCATCCCCTTCGTTGCACCAAAAAATAATTTCATTAATTATTTAATCACTCTTATTTCCCTCATCCACCTAAAAGCATTCCTAGAATCGCTCCTAGGTGTCCCCATATTCCCTTACACATTTTAATGACTTACCCCCTTATTAATTTACTAGTTGAGTTCAAATTAGAAAGTTCTTAAAGGCAAGATTCCTTGCTAGGTTAGTCATTCTGCTTTTTTCCTTATGTTTCCCTTCTCTTTATGTTTCCCCCTTTTCCCCTTATTTTCCTAATTCTTTTAAATTTCCCTCTTTCCATTTTTATCTAAAACTCAAATTAGCAAGTGTAGACTTTACCCTTTTTCCCCCTTTTTCTTTTTTGTTAAAAAAATTAATTAGCACATGTAATAGACAATCAATTTGCTTTCTTTTTAAAATTTTGATCCCTCAAAGTAATTTGATTTTTTTTTTTTTAATAAATTAATTGAATTGCTTACGCCCTTCTCGTCACATTTTTAAAGATTATTATTATTATTATTATTATTTCCTCAAGTATCACTTAGACCTAGATTTTAATTTAGGCTGGGAAACATTTTTTATTAGGGAAACACATTATTTTTAAAACTTTCTCATCACATCATTCGTTCTAAGGCCATCCAAGTTTATTCACTTATTAGTTAAAACGCGACGTGCCCTTCAGGACACACTAGTTGCTCCAAGGGTGCCACTCGCCTCATTCTATTTCCCTTGCACGACGTGCCCTTCAGGATGCACTACATGCTCTAAGGGTGCCACTCGCCTCATTATGTTTCTCTTGCGTGACGTGCCCTTCGGGACGCACTACGTGCTCTAAGGGTGCCAATCCCCTCTTGACTGACTTGGTAGACATCAAAAACCCCTGGAGTCAATACTTCGTCAGGTGATCTTGTGGGAGACTAAGGACCTCTAAGGAATAAGGCCCCTACCTTATTGCGCGCCCCTTAGAATCATCGTGAGTGACTGTTGCAGTCTTCCCTCATGACATCGTGGGTCTTCTTGAACTAGGTAATCATTAACCTACAATTCGAGCCACGACGGGAGTACTAATAGGATGTGGCAGGGCTGCTATCCATACCTCTCCCTCAACGTCTCTAGTAGTCGTGCGTGACCCCTCTACTCCAGATGTGATTCTGGTCGACAAGCTATCGTCAACCTGCATCATCAATGAATCATGTTAGAAATACAATCAATCATCATAATGTCTAATCATATGTGCATATGTCATATCAACAATAATAAAAACCCAAGAGTCCACTCCGTGACTCGATCTGGAGTCCAAGGGGTTTCATCGATGCCTTTGCATCCTCGAGGTCCAAAATCCTGCACACTCAGGAAAACCGAGTCAATAGCACCTGTCTATGTCAATACAACAAAATAACATGTCATCAATCCATAACACCTTATAATCATAATCAAATTCCCAATAGTATAATAATCCAGATCACTTTCAAGCAAGTGTCCTCAAAAAATAAGTTCGCTCAGTGCGTGCAAGTGCAGAATGTTACACTCGACATCCTCAACGTCCAGAGTCCTGCACACTTAGGAGAACTCAATCAATAACACATGTCGATGTAAATGCAACAAAATAACATATCATCAAATCCACAATATCTCATAATCATAATCACAACAACCAATCGTATAAAGGACCGGATCACTTGCACGCAAGTGTCCTCAAAGAATAAGACTGCTCAGTGTGCGCAAGAGCGGGATGTTACACTTAACAAATTCACATAACACCAAGGTTGTGGGTTGTAAATTCTAAAATTGCATATTTTAAGTCAACTTAAAGGTTTTGAAGTTTGAGAATGCATATGTAGACTTTGTGAAGTTTGAGAACGCACATGTAGACTTAACAAATTTGCACAACAACAAGGTTGTGGATTGTACAATTCGAGGGTGCATATTACATTTGATAAGTTTGCATGACATCTTAGTTGCAAAGTTTGAGGATGTATATTTGGACTTCACAAATTTGCATAACATTATCTACATTACAAATTTGCATACCATATCAAGTTTTTTTGTGAAATATGATGATGCTTATTTTGACTTCACGAGCATGCATAGAATCATGGATCTCATTAGTTTGCACAACATCACGATTGTGCAGTTTACCAATGCAAATTTCAACTTCATAAGTTTGCATATTATAATCAACTTCATTAGTTTGCATAACATCAAGGTTGTGAAGTTCGAAAGTGAATATTTCAAATTCACATGGGTTTATTGACTTTTCATGTTTACATGACATTAAGGTTGTGAAGTTAGAGTATGTATATTTCAACTTTGTTTAGTTGTGAGTTATAAAGTTTGAGGTTGCCTATTTTATTTCAAATAAATTTGTATAACATCATGGTTATCAAATTTGAAAATGCATATTTCAACACCGCAAATTTACATAGAAATAATATAGTTTGAGCATACTTATATTTCAATTTTACAAATTTACAAAAAAATTCAGTTTTAAATTTACAAATTTACATAACATCATCCATTTTACAAAATTGCATAATATCACTATAGTAATAAAAACACATTTTTTTTTTACAATTTTACATAACAATACTATAATCTAAAATATTTTTAATTATTTTAAATAAACTTCCTAAATTGACATAGTAGTATAATCAATGTTATTGAAAATATAATTATTTTTTCAAACATTCAATAGTGTTTGTGTGAAAACTTGGTAGCACATTCCGTAACCAAAGAGAATATGAGTTCTCCTCTCATATTAAGTGGATTTGATTGAAGAACAAAATTATAATAAGTTTTCAAATTATGTTTTTTATAAAATTTTAAGTTTCATAATATGAGGAAACTACGATTTGTAATTTGATTTAGAGGATTCAAGGTAATTGATTTATGAAATTTTTGAAATGAATTTTTTTAAAAAGATTTTTTATATTGCAGAGGTGGCCACCTACATTAATTTTTTCATTAAATGAAATCTATAAAGTACTCCAGTCGATGATGTCAATGAAGGTTGTTGCAGTTGATACATGTCCAGTTGTTATAGTCGATGATGGTTGTTGCAGTGGATGCCTATCCCGTGGTGACCTGCATGCATAAGCCTCCCTCATGAATCAGATCAGGACTGCCATCAGACCTGCAATCTACACCGTCCAACGGGATTTGCAACAAGCATTGCACCGCATCCATAGTCTCTACACCACCTCCACTGCCTTGAGCGAGCATGTTGTTGTTGTCTGGAAGAGAAGGTTTGTTGATTTCACAGCTTTGACGATAGTGTCGGCTGTGAGACGTGTATTCATCCCCGTTGCACACCCCAGGTCTGCAATATGAAACACACCATCTACTGCCTACCGCCTTCTTGGAAGACCTGACGTTCTGGTAGATCCCATTCTCCATAAGGGGTTTAAGGTCTAGAACAATATTTAATTGCATAAGCATCAATGTAATGATATGGGTTAGTCCATTAATAACTTCAGGGTATAAAATATTGGAAGTGAGATTTAATCATGGCATGGTTAATAGAATTACCTGCATAGACGAAGAATGGGAAGGAAAGGATTTTGTATATCTTCTCTTCAACTTTCTCATGTTTCCAACCGCTTCTATTATCAAATTGCTTTCAACGTTGAATTGCACAATGAGAATTGGCTGCTTATGAACCTTTAGAACAACGTAGACAAGCTCCAGACTGTGTTTATGAATGCCAAGAAATCCCATTTACTGGAGCCAAAGGTTATTGCTATCCATACTAATGACATCCTTAGAATAAAGTTGTGAGAATTGGCTGCTTATGAACCTTTAGAACAACGTAGACAAGCTCCAGACTGTGTTTATGAATGCCAAGAAATCCCATTTACTGGAGCCAAAGGTTATTGCTATCCATACTAATGACATCCTTAGAATAAAGTTGTGAGAATTGGCTGCTTATGAACCTTTAGAACAACGTAGACAAGCTCCAGACTGTGTTTATGAATGCCAAGAAATCCCATTTACTGGAGCCAAAGGTTATTGCTATCCATACTAATGACATCCTTAGAATAAAGTTGTCTCTCACTGTTTATTACATTTGTGGTTATAATCGTGAAGGTTATGGTGGTACTACCCACTATATGTCCACTAGGGGTGGTGGTAGCTGTGCCTGCCACCATTTGATGACGTATGGGGCACAATTGTAGGACCCATCCAACGAGGATAACACTAATAGTGTAGGAAGTAGTGGGGTAGGTTATGTGAAGGTAATCATTGATCACTTGGAGATCTCTCCCTCTTCAACCATAACTAGCCTTAACTTGGTCAATAAGCTCAATGTCAAAGATTTAGCGGATTTGGTTGAGCGAAATGTGAGTGTTGGTCCCAATGAGGTAAGGATACTGTAAATGTGTTGAATATGCAAAGAATAGATCTAGCTAGCAAATGACATACATAATTTGCAGAGAAAATATGAGAAAAGATAAGCATGAGGGAAATAATGGAATAATTCTCATTAACCAAATGAATGAATAATAATTTACAGATGATATACTCTATATAAATCAACTAATGTGCACTAGAGGAGAAGCCAATGCGCCATAGTGGTGGTCTAGAGTGATCTAGACACACACTAGCACTTCCGAGAGTAAACTTCCACCTAGTCTAGTCTCTTAGGTAGTTACGAGAGTGAACTGCCACCTAGTCTGAGTTAACTAGTCTCTTAGTCTTCAGTTAACTGATTGAAATAGAGTGAAGTGAGGAGGAGATCAAGAAATCATGGGTAATGCACTAGTCTGGTGATGATCCCAAGGATAATGCGTATTATCTGATGATGATCCCAATGCTGCATGGTGATAATCCCAATGTGGCATCTAGACTCCACTCAACTGATCAAACTAAAGTGTGAATTGAAGAGAATATTCTCCCTAAACTATAGGATACTGAATAATGACTAATAAACATAGGGACAACCTTAGGAAAAAGAAATCTTAGGTGTGTGTGAAGTATCTCCAACAAAAATACTATACTCGTTATTTTTAGTTTGTGTTCATAATGCTGTTAATGGGAAGGCGATAATAATTCTATGTGTATTAGGCACTAGAGCTGCTTTGGGATTCTCTAGTTTCCACCACGCATCTAAACGATGTTTTTGGTGGTGATGTCTACAAAAGTAAACAAAGGTAACAACGATTTGATCTCCTAAATTGAATGAAGGACATGTGTTGTTTTCCTTCTAATACTGGTTGTCAAAAGATTACTTATGTAGCATATGACGTGAAATTTATGTCTTTTCGTGTTGCAAGCTAGCATATGAATAATGGACATGGAGTGACTGTGCAATTTCTCTTCTATGTATTCCCAAGATAGTCATTAATCTAAAAAGTAGGGTTGCAAGCACTCAAAAATGTAATATGTATAAGGTCTTATACAAAACTAGGTAATTCTAGAAGCTAAGTTTTGTTTAAATTTTAAATTATATGATTATTGTACTTAGGAAGCCTAATATCTACCTGGTAACATGTCATGGTTCATACACCATGTTAACAAAAACAAATGTTCATCTAAGTTTCTCAATCAAATTAAAGTCAGAGAACATCATTTCATATTGGAGAGTGACATATCTGATGCTAAGATTCAAGTAAAATATTGAAAACATGATATCATGGTATTAGTTTTTGAGAAAAAATGATTTATAGTCCAAAGTTATGAATTCATGGCTTGTGAAAGATGTCCAAAGGCCCTTAAGGGTTTGTCCACTAAAGAGGCAGATTCAGGGTTATACTTAGCATTGAAAGATTGAAGAGTTTTTTAGCACTTTTCTCTTAAGCCATGCATTGGTACATGCATTTTCCACAACTATAAAGTAGAAATTTCTACAATAGATATCAGAATTCTAAGTGACAAAAATAGTGGTCTCAATAGATCTATAAGTTGTTTTCTAATATGCTTCATGCTCAACAAACTCTGCATTTTCTTGAACCTGGGACAAAAAATACTGATTGTCTCTTGTTACATTAGATCTCTCCTAATTTTCTCATTAGAGAGGTGTAAGCCTCTTCACTCTTGAGTCTTTCCCTTAGGGTGGTAGTCAGAGGTGATTGTCATTTCCCTTTCAATCCTCTACAATACTCTTTGTAGCTATTCAAGGTACTCAGAAAAAGGTTACCAAAAAATGAGGAAATAAAAGTTTCTATAATCTTATAACTAGGTTCACTAGGCTCCAACAATGATTAAGACCTTAATCCCCAACTACTAGGTGCTATCCACATAGTATAGAGGGCCATAATAGCAGGGGAAATGAAAGGAAATAAGGGCCCCTAGAGGGTATTTCATCCCAGGAAAATAGATTAGGATCATCAACTTTGCTTCGACTCTAGTATGCTCTCTTTGGATTTTAACTTTGGTACAAGGATGCAACCTAAAATAAACCACATTTAAAGTAAATATATGTAAACATTAGGCATTGATGTAAATTGCATAATTGTTTGGCTCTGCGAAAGTGAAGGGCCATTTGGAAGTAATTTATGCCATTTTATATCGTTTTTATTCCTTTTAGATTATAAGGACTGAATTTTTCATTTCTTTATTCCTCAATTGGATGAGAAAGTCGGTTGCTTAGTTTTTCCTTTGACAAGTCATGTTGGTTTTAGAATAAGCTAGCATGTTATCTATCTATTTTCAGGCATCATCATTCTCTTCTATTAGATTTCATAGTGTCTTAGCCAGGGGCTTCACCTAAGATTATAAAAGGCTTGCATTTACTATGGCGTTACAACAAGTGAATCAAGGCGTAAAGAGGCATTGATTCTAAGTGCTACTGAAGTATTCATTAAAAAATTGAGGGGAAGGAAATAAGAAGACGTGATGGCATTCTTGGACCTTCAAACTGTGTCATCCATTCCAGTTGTCAAGATTCTTTTGATAAGTGTTCTTGGGGTTGTTTGTCAACTCAATATGCTGGTGTGCTAACTGAAGAATCTCGAAAAAGTTTAAATAAGGTAAGGGATCACATGCTTAGAGATATCCAACATTCATATTGCATTTGTACAATCATTTTAAATTGGTATTATATCCTCTAAAATGGGATCTATGATCAATTCTATAATGTTTTTCTTCATAAAAGGTTGTATATTTTGTAAAATCTAATCTCCTCCATAAGTATATTGATGGCTAGCTTTTAGTTTGACATAAATGAACTTTATTTTTTACCATGCCTGGGGAGTTGTTAATTGTAAATGGTTCTGCATATTTAATGTTGTTTGAATCACAATGTAACCTTCAACAATCAAAAGAGAGGGAAGTAATTTTGCCAATAAGATATGCTTATGACAGATAACAATCGGGGGGATTAGGATTGAGTACAGAATAATTTAATTCATTCAAGACCACAAAAGTGGCCTATTAGAGGTTTTACTTTCATAATCATGAATTTTTGTGTCTATGCCACTTGACATGCCATATTTGTTGTATTTACACAAATATAGACCCATCTTAACTTTGGTTCTATGAAGCATTGAGAGGGATCAAATTTCTCGAGGTGAAAACCCTTCCTTTTGCACTCTAAAACCGGTTAAGGATCATTTTGCACCCAGAGAGATTTGATACCCTCTTGGTTTAACTAAGTTAGTTTAATTTAGTTTGGATGTGTGTGTGTGTGTGTGTTTTATTTTGAAAAAGGTTAGAGCCATTCATTTACTTAATTTTATTATTATTATTTAAGAGTGACATGTGTCAGGTCCATGTTGAATTTAGGCATAGAATCACACATCAACCTAATACTAGGTTGTAGAATTCACCTCTCAGTGCAACCAACTCTTATGTTTGCAAACCTACCACAATCAGTGACATTTGAAGATCTCATTTCCTAGTATCTAATATTTTTAATTTCCGGTATGTTGGTTGCAAGGAGGGATTCTTTTTTTCTTGGGTTATTTGTGATACTAATAAAATTGGTTTTTTGCAATGAAAATGGGATTCTGCCATGGGAAATCTTTCGATATGAAATTTTCATAACAAATAGTAACATGGTAAAATATTTCTTATTAGATCAAATTGGAAAAAAGACAAACTCTGAGGACATCTAGAACCCTTTTCAACCTTTAAAGGCCTTGAATATTTATTGGCGACACATTGTTTACTTGGATTATTCCTCAAATACTTAAATAGCCTAGCATTTCGAGTTTGATCAAAGGTTATGCGGAAAATAATAACTTGAGAGTATATTCTGAATGAGATGTGGAAGCTATAGTTCATGTAGACACAAAGATGATTTTTTCAGTTCCCACTCAACATATATGTCGTTGTCCAGAGATGAGTTTCTATCGGATGCGAGACACAATTTTTAAATCATTGATTGGATGATGGACTAAACTGTTAACATGGAACTATATAACAAGCAACCATGGGTGCATTATTATACATAGTAGGTTTGACCTTTAACTTTTAGCTATAAAAATAACCTAATAGACACTTTTAAAAGATACTATTAATAGAAGCTAAGTTTTGTTTAAATTATAAATTATAAATTATATGATTATTGTACTTAAGCAACCTAATATCTACCTAGTAACATGTCATGGTTAAGACACCATGTTAACAAAAACAGATTGAGGAGGACACCACTTTACCTTAGTATGTTTGAATTCTGCAACAATTGCTATACTCAGGGCAATCAAACCCAACGATCTCAAGAATAAGAAAAATCCCAGACATGGGCATGCACTTTCTAGTTGGATTTTGATTTCATCGACAACATCAAATCCTATAATTGAATTTTTATTAGGGATTTCTAGGTTGTTGTCTTTTCTCCCCTGAAGCTTGGGGTATCATCCAACACCAATGACCTGTCTCAACCCTGCAATCTTAGTAAGTATATATATATATAAATTCATTCTCATTGTGATGAAGTAGTGGTCATAATTTATGTATATGTATAGGTAATACCTGAACGAAACAATCATGGAAATGGAGATGAAGTAAAGAAGCCGCCATCTAAGGTTCTCTTTCAACGACCTTCTCTACCGCAGACTTGACAATGGAAAGAGCATTTGAGAAGGAATGGGCATATAAATTTTCCCTTAAACTGAGATTATTAGCATCGATGCTACATGAAACACTCCCTGTTATTACTAATAGAATAAGCGGTTGGGTTAATGCAGTTACACTCCTAATGCTTATAGGTCAATATTTCATCAGATTTGCACTTATCTTTCATGGAATATAATACAAATTTATAATTTTTTTAATATTTTATTCCAACAATTAGCATCATGTCATTCTATTTAAGGTTTGATATTTTATTAGATAGCCCACACCATATTTTATCTTCACTATCTCTTGGTTGTTGGATGTTTCTTGTAACAATAGTTCTATACTGATAATATTGTTTTCTCTTCTTCCTAGTTGTAGAATTCCATAGCCTTAATATATCATGAGTCGTGGTGTTAGTAGTGGTGGCAGGAAGAGCTCTTTGGGTTACCTTTAAGGCTTGGCTCAGCTTCCGAAAGAACATGCAAGCCAAGAAAACCCTAAAATGACTCAACTTCTTCCCAACAATAACTCTTCCTTGATAAGTCCAGAATCCCCATCATCAAGCATGGCTAAAATTTCCAATAAACATCATCGGGCCAATGGCCAAAACAATAAAAATTTCATTACAGTAAGTGGGTTATTGCATTCAATTTTTTTTCTCTGGTGTTTTCAGTCTCAAGGACTAGGGTTTGATGATATTTATTCATTTTTTCATGGACTCTCTTGAGCAACCTTCAACAAAAGTGCATTCTGCACCCAGAGGAGGATCATCACTTGGGTATCTCTTTGGAGAGAAAAAAATGAGAAGAGTAGCTATGTTTATATGTATTAACGCTCTGATATATGGTGACATGGTAATAAAGAACCTTTATTATAGGTTTTATGCAGCTAGAATAACCACGTCGGTTTTAAACTATTATATCAAATAAAGGAAAAGGCATGTCAAGAATATATAATACAAGGATATCTAAATCATATTGTAGGTTGTTGACACAAAGGGGATATGTTGTTGTATAGTTCGTTGTAATGCAAACCGTTTCTTTTTGTATAGTTCATTGTAATATAAACCATTGACTTTTGATATAAGAGTCACATTACTGGAATTAAATGTTGAGAAACTACTTAGCATTCTTATCTCCTTCCTCGCTGTTATTGTAAGTTGGATATCAAGTCTTCTCATTGATCACCCCTGCTAAACTTCGACCATTAGAATTTTGTTCTTTCCATCTGCTTTTGGGTTGGGTGGAGATCAAACATATATAGTCTAAATATTCTAAGTTTTTAATTTTTTTGGCCATTATTTTGCGGAAATTACAATTTTACAATACTCCATTGTATATACTTTAGAAGTGATAATTCTCTAAATATTTTCTCCTTATATACTCCATTGTATTTTCAATCATACATATTTTATTTGACTTCGCTAGCTTTTAATCCAAAGTTTATAAGCTTCAATCCATTAATACTCTTATACCTTCTTGCATTCATGTGTCTGAGTACAATATTCATCATTGTGATCACATCATTATATGTACAATATTTATGCCAAGAAGATGACCAATACCATAAAAAACATAAGCAAAAATTTCAGACTACATGTAGAAAGTATACATACCACTTTTTATTTAGAATAACATTACTTTACAATAAAAACCATGAAGAAAACACACAATCCAAACAAATATTGAGGTCATCGTGCATGGCACATGTCAACTAGAAAATTATGTGCAAATTCTGTCCTAATTCCTCTTTTTCTTTAATTATTCTTGTCATCAATCTTATGATGGATGTTGTGAGAAATATTTTGGATGGATTGCACTCACAATAAAATGACATATGATGGATGTTGAGAGAATTCTTTTTAGTGGATTGGTCTCACATGAAAACGACATCGGTGTAAGATCTCTTGCAAGTCGAGTCCTATAAAAAAAATGCTAGAGGAAATGTTGAAGAAAAGGAGCTTAAATATATATTGTGTCCAGTCTTAGCCACCTTGATGCAAATTCTTTCATTGTGTTACACCACCTCTAGCATGACATATCCATTTGCTCCACTCTAGAGTCGTCGCATATTATGATATTACCAAGTTATTTTTGTGGAATCCTCACACATTAAAGACGCTTTGCACTCTACAATTAATATCATCTCCTATGAAATAAAATATGCCATCATTGCCTAAAAAAAAGTCATTTAAATTCTTCCACAGTTTGTTCAACATAGGCATAATGCGGTATGTCGACAAACTGTACACATTGCATTCCTTACCCAGGGAGTGAATCACAAGAAAATTTGAACGCATCTAGGCCTTGCGTAATATTATGGATTCTATGAAATATATTATTGATTATGTGAAATTCTTCATCCTCCTCCGTCAATTCGATGACCTTAGGGTAACCATCTCATGCAGGCATAGGGACGACCAAGCGCATGGCCACAACATATTCATTGATGGTAGAACCCTCACCTACAAGGTCGCTGCCATGGGCAATGGTGCTCACAGACCCGACTACCGAAACTCCTACCCAGCTAGATGAGGTGCATGGGCCAATGACCAATGGCTATGATTCCAAAATGAAGATTCCATATAGGAGACACAGAGTGATACTAGTATTTTCCTAAAAAGTTACTAGGTGTATTACATGCATAGCAGTGGTTCTATGTAACTAAGGGTCAAATAATTATGATTTACTTTCAATGATGAAAATAAATGTTAAATAACATATGATGTACACCAACACATTCTATGAAGACATTAACAACAAACGTGACGACGTTGGTAAATACAATTAAAAAGTGTAGCGAAATGATGACTATCTAGTTGTTACAATTGTCGAGTGCAAATATTTACTTGACATTTAATTCCAACATGGGTGCAATTTCCTAGTTATTGATATACACTGGCTGGAGTTCATGTGCAGTTCAAAAATAATCTATTAGTATTTGCATCATTGTTTTTGGTTTTTTAACTTAGTCTATTGTTTTTAGTTGATTAATGTTATGCTTCTTATACTATATACCTAATTAATGTTTTATATCTACTTTCAATGTGAAAAAGTTGAAAAATACAAGTAAAAAGTGTAGCAAAATGATGACTATCTAGTTGTTACAGTTGCCTAGTGCATATATTTACTTGACATTTAATTTCCAACATTGGTGCAGTTTTCCAGTTATCAATATACACATGCTGAAGTCAATGCGCAATTCAAAAAATAGCCTATTAATATTATTTGCATCACTGATTTTATTTTTAATTTTTAACTTAGTCTATTATTTTTAGTTGATTAATGTTATGCTTCTTATATTATACCTAATTAATGTTTTATATCTACTTTCAATGTGACGACGTTGACAAATACAAGATGTTTTATATTACAAGATGCAGATACCATTAAACGAAATAGAAACAGAGAAGAGACATTTTATTGCGATGTTCATGGTTGGATTTAATATATAAAAAATAATTTAGAGATACACGGTGCATTCATTCCACTCGTAAAAATTTWCATGGTTAGGTGTTCCATTACTTTTTTTCATGTACTTTTACTTTATTTTTATATTAAAGTAATTTTGTTAAGAGTTTTTTCCTTCCACTCCAAAATAACTATGTGGCATGGATAGTTATATGTTGCAATTAAATGGATGTAAATGGATGTAGTTTGTTGTTTTGGTCTTCGTATAACACACACACACACACACACACACACACACACACACACACACACACACATTAAATTAAACATCATGCACACTGTTTTTTCAATCAAGTTTTGTGAATCATCCTATGGATTTGCCTCTCCATGTGCTTGCACTTGGTTGAATTCAGATGTCAGAAGCATTTGAATTTGGATGTTACTAGTTCATTGGAGGTTAGGTTTGCTATACTTAATTGTAATAGAGATATTTCCTCATCCTCTTTCTAATGAAATAATATGATGAATAATGTTCTTCGTTAGAGTAATATTTTTATTGAAGTCTACTCACCATAAAAAAAATCAGTCTACTCATGATAAACATCATCTATGCAAACTAACAATTTTCTATGTGAACCCATTTCCACAAAAATTCCTGGATTGGAAACACGTAGACATGCTTATATATTTTTAAACTTTCCCGGTAGGGACTAAGCTTCCATGCAACCCTTGTTGTTATTATCTCCGAATTAAGTCAATTTTATTTATTATGTCTTCAAAGTACTTGAAATATAAAGTTAATTTGATTTATTATTTTTTAAAGCTACTTGGTAAAGTATTAAAGTATTTGAGATGGAATATTTTTTAGTCAAATCATTTTTATGTTTTCAAGTCAATTATTGGACTTTTTATGAGTTTGAATTTTTTCAAGATATGGTCCTAAGACATTATAACAATATACTTAAGGATGGAAGGATAGGCACCCCTCTTGAGTGGGATCCCCCTCTTGGGTGTGTTTCCGAACGTTTCAGTCTTTCCGAAGTCATACGTTTCTTTCTAGGTGTTGGTTTGTGGGTTTTTGGCACTAGCTCAGGGTTTATAGTGGTATCCAGTCGGATTTGATCCTGGAAATCACCCATGTAATCCCGACCAGTTACCGATTCCCCTAGATCCAAAAAAAAGAGCTCAACTTGTCACTCGTGGGAATTGAACTTAATTGGGGAGGATAACAATCATTTCTCCCAACTACCAAACTAGACTCAATTGGCAAATCAAGTTAATTTCATTTATTATTTCTTTGAAATATTTAACATATAAAATGTTTAGGATGTAATAATATTTATTTGGTTAAATATTATTTATGCAATTTTTTTTTGACTTTGAGTCAAGTCAATTTTAAAAGGGATGTTGAACATATATTGGTTGGTTGAGTTTGATTTGTATTTTAACAACTCTCAAATATTTTAGTAGTTGATTATGGACATATGGGTGCTTACCAACATCTATGTGGTCTAGAACTAACCATAATGAATAACATTTAAGAGTTATTATGAGAAAAAATCAAACTTAGACAACATATCTCTAATGTATAAATTTTTATAAATTTAATAATATGAAATAAATAAATAAATAATGTCTTTTCCATAACTTTTTTATATTAGTAATAATTTTCAATATGATATTTTTTATAATTTTTGTATATTTTAGAAGTCAAATAGTTACATGGAGGGGGTCATTCAAATAAGTCTCATACACTAATTTAGTGTCTAGCTTAATCATGACTTTAGAATTAAATTATTATTATTATTATTGTTATGATCATAACATGCCATTAAATATATGTAATAAATAACACTTAAAAATCATTAACACCCAAACCAAGTTTAATCATTATATCTTCAATATAAAAATAAATATAATTTCAATGATATCAAATAAAAATGTATGTAATATCTATAAATTGGCCCTTTCAAAACCTTATTGGGATAAAATATGGACCAAGTGGTAATAGTGACTTAGTTTTCACCTATCCATCAAAGTAATATTTGTTTACATCA
>JASDQU010102397.1:47918-70477 GCA_032191745.1 Picea mariana
CTACATCTCAAAATTAGTCGAAGATATACAAGTAGAGTATGCATATTCAAGAACCTAGTGACACTTGTGGCTAGAGATGAAGTCTTCATAGCTCAAGCAACAAATTCAAGATCTTCAAAACTCAGGTAGGAGTATAATGTGACTGTAAGAATCACTACTCTAGGGTCTTAGACAATCCATCGAGAAAATATTGGAGGATCTCAATGATGAGGCAGAGAACTTCGTCGATTTCGAATCTGGACTTGACTGGACTCTTGGGATGGTTGGCTCATGAAAATCAAGAGACAAACTAGAGAAAGGCCGACCCAGGTTGGGTAAAACTTCCCTTGGACAAAATCATAAAAACTGATCAGACTCAGGAAGCATGGCATTGAAATAAGTTTGTGATGTAGGAGGCAACACAAACTCTCCATATGTTTGGAAGAGTAACCAAACAGAGGAGGAAACAACTCTATGTAGCGAGAACAACTTCCTAAGGTCATAATATATCTGAATGCTTGATGAACAAACAAAAGGATGTGCTTTGTCCAAGGGCGACTATATTTGCTGTAAAAAAAAAGAATGTATATTTCTCGTCCCCTCTTTTTGGAATATTTGATTTTTTTGTCTTTTAAAATTTTTAAAGATCTTGAAAAAGAATAAAATAATGTTACGTTACAAAGGAGTAACGAGTTTTGTGACAAGCAAACTAGTTCCAAGTGCATGGAACATACTAATGCTCAGGCCAAGGAGACATGTGCAAGATAAAGACACTCAGGGAAAATTCCTCCATGGGTCAAGGTTTCAAGTCATAGAGGCAAGAATTGTTGCAAGACTTGCATATAAGGAATGATTCAAAGGTTTAGTTGAGAGAAACATGGATCTGAGTTTAGGCTAAAGACACAAATATGAGACCTACAATGCAATTAATCATGACACAGTGAGACCCCTTCTATGTAAATTTTTATGAGCCCATAGAAGGTAAGCTTGACAGTTTTTTCACATTTAAAGAGTCTGAAAAAATGCAAAAAGAAGACTCTAGGGAGTACCTTTTTCGTAGTTAGTCTAATCTATTCGAAAAAGGGTTAAAATTGCACCGAAAATACGTCTTTTCAAAACCATTTTAACAAGTGTGACAAAGAAAATGTCACTCAACAATATTTTCAATTTTAAGGAGTCTGAAAAGAGCTTAACTATGGACTCACAACCTTTTTCTGAGTTTAGTCTCCTTAGCCTGAAAAAGTATAAAATTAATTGAGGAGAACTCTCTCAGCGAGATGAATCTCCCAAGGCATACCTTTTTCTGCTATAATCTACTATATGGAAAAAGGGTTAAACTCATGCCAAGTAGATTTTCTTCTGGACCAATTTAACAAGTGTGAAGGAACAAGGTCACTCGACGATATTTTCAATTTTAGGGAGCTTTAAAAGACCTTAACTATGGACTCCGGGGGGTTTCCTTTTTTGTAAGTAATCTCCAAGGCCCGAAAAAGGTGATAAACCAAAACCAAGGAGAATGTTCCTTTTTCGAAGATTTAGTCCCTCAAGCCCGAAAAAGGGTTAAACTTATGCCTAAGAATACTCTTCTAGTGAACCAGAGTTCCTAGAGCATACCTTTATTCGTAAAATTATCCATCTGGACCAAAAAAGGGGTAAACTATCAAGGGACAGATGTGCCTTCAAATTTGAGATTGGCAAGCATGAAGGGCAACAAGATCTCTCAACAATCTTTTCATTTTGAGAGAGTCTAAAAAGGGATTAAAGAAGACTCTAGGTCGATAATTTTCTCAAGTAATCCAGATGAGATCGAAAATAATAAATACAGTCTCATTGGATGTTTCTTTCAAACTTTAAAGCAAGCTTGAAAGAAAACAAAGCGTGCTCATTAGGGGATCCTAAGGGTAAGGCCAAGAATGATGACTAGAAAGAAGAATGATGCTTCTATATGTAATCATGACAGGACTAATCAAGGACTCCCAAGCCTATATTCAAAACTGACAGCATGGACGCCAAAAATTCAATAAAGGATCTACCTAGGGCATCAATGTAAAGGTAGGCTCTACCACCTAATTATGACACTTATAGAGAAACATAAAAGGTTATGTATCACACTTCAGTGGGGTCGATCCTATAGAAAAGAGGAAAAGGCAACGAGATGCAAAAAGTGGGAATGAAATCCTAACTTATATGAAAAAGTTGGAAAAAATGACTTTTACCAAAGGATGTCAAAAATGTAACCAATCCCAAAAATAATTACCAAACCGAAAGGAGAAAAGTACCGGAATGACCAATAGATAACTTATATGCGAATTCGAGTAACCACCAAGACAAGAAAAAATACAAAGAGGACCAAAAAGGGGAAAAAAAGGCCAAAATATTCTATAAATAGAGGTGGAAAACTCATTTTTACCATTACAAATTGGAAATTAACCAAAAGTTCAAACAACCCCTTCGTTAAAAGAGTGGATTTCAGGAGCTACAGTGGATGAAACAACCTTATATTTGGACCAAGTAAGTACAAAATACCTATTATTGTATTTCAATACTTCCTTATTAGTTTAATTTTGAGTTTGGGAGGGGCATGCTCTTGTAAAAAGGGCATTCTTGCATGTACGCGGGCTATCCAAGGGCATCCCGCATATGTACTCAGACAAAATAATAAGAAACCTGAGTTCATACATGACTATGTAGTAAACAACCCATGTACACCCTCCTCTGCATTGAAAAAATATAAAAGAAAGCATTAACTCCTCTCCACTTTTTTCATGTGACAGGATGTATGTTCACTAGAGGGAGAGAGAGCATGAGGAGCTCGATATCTTTGTCGGGGAGGAGCCTGTGGCCATTTCCGCACTGAAACAATGTGGATTATAGAAGTTCTTCTAGTGTCCATTTATGAGGGCACAACCGAGGGTGCTCAATACTGTCATGGAGTATTGACATCCCAATGTAGAGGCCTTTATGCTAGATGCCAATCACTAACCCCAACTATAGAGGACATGTACTTTCTGACTAGCTTCTCGAGAAGAGGGGAACCGATCAAATTGACGACTTTTCCTCGGGGGCTGTTCAACATTAAGGATTACATCAACATGTACTGTGAGGCTGGCACTGAGAAAGTAGGTTCTCAAGTGATGATCCACAAGATCACCAACCTCTCTTTATGAGTGATCCTACTTCTGATCGAGAGGATTACTGGATCTGGACACTCCATTAGGCCTCATGCAAACATATGCATTGTGCCATTCAGTGTTTGGAGGAAACCAGTTTTTACTGGAGTACCACCATGCTTGTACGCATGAAGACACAAATCATAGAGTTTCATCGATGTACCATCAATAACTTCGGGTTTCATACCATTCTATGCTCCTTCTTCTTTGAGAGGGTGCCCAGTCTCAGTCCTATAGAGATAATACGGGGGAATGTAGCCTCCTTCCCAGTAGTGAGCAGGTGGGAAACATTATTGCCTAGACAGGGTTGAGGGAGGATTATAGAGGCCTTCAATGATAATTTTTTTGAGTAGTAGGCACGTTATATCCCAATGATTGAGGATTACCCCTATGTAGGGACCAACTTCATCAGATATCCGTACATTCCTGTGCCTCCTAGAGAGGAGAATGGAGAGATATGTAACATATATATTTTAAGTTTAATAAATTTTTAATTTTCATATATATCCTTTTTATGTGTGTGTAGAGTACTAACTTTTGAATCTGTTATGTACAGATGTGGGGTCTATTTGACCGGAAGACTTCAACAAGACTCAACGTTGTCCTTGACTAGAGGTAGGACCAACAATGACAGGACGACCAACACCTGTGGGAGGACCCCCAGCCAAAGAGGATGATAGAGTCTTACTCTGAGTGGAGTGAAACCTCACTGCACTCACTCGTGTGGTTCCTATGGCCGAGATTGAGGATATTCCCCGTCTATGTAGCCACATGTAGTAGGGGTGCCTCGAACTTGGGTTCAATTGTTCTGGCATCTTGTAAATTCTGTCGTTCATTATAGCAGGGCCAATAGGCCTCGACCTTAAATAGTGTTAAACAATTGATGTGCTGAGGAAATTTTTTGTACTATATATATTTTTTAAGGGCGTAAGCCCAACGATGTAGACCGATAACTTTTGAGGCTTTCATGCCCACTTTTTCACTCATAAAACTATTTTTGGACACACACACACACACACACACACACACACACACACACATATATATATACATACACACACATCTTTCTTTCTTTATGGATAACATTTTTTACAAATGTATTTACATGTGTATGTGTGTGTTTTTCCTTTTATATGTGAGAAACATGTCAATCTAAAACTTGACTAGCTAGAGTATCTATTAAATGATTAAATCTCCTAGGAACATGGATATACGTAATGTAATCAAAAGATCATTCTAAGAGACGTACCTTAAGGAATTTTCGGTTTAGAGTGGGATCATAAACGTGGTAAACCCCATTTAACTGGGACACAAACAACTAAGCATCTAGGTAAAATCGAAGGCGAGAAATTCCATGTGACAAAGATTCATGAATAAATTCTATCACTGCGCTGTACTCGGAAACATTATTTGTTGCATCGCCTACACAAATTCCTTTAGAATATAGCAACTGGCCTCCAAGTGTGAAAATCACATAAGCTGCAGAAGCAAGCCTCCGAGTGTGTCAGCTAGCACCGTCTGTGAACCCAAAGTAAACCTCTGATTCACTTGACATCTGCCACAGTGAAAAACAAGACATAAATAACTACACAACCACAAGACAAAAAAGACAAAAAATGTATAAGAGACTATACATATATACAAGAAGCCACCTAGGTGACCAACCTAAGAGAAATACTTCTTAAGGTAGAGCCCATTTCTAGGCTTCACTAAAGGATTTCTCTCAAAATAAACCAGACGATAAGCACCCTTCTCTATGACCTATTTCACAATGAACGGTTCGAACCACATGGGTTTGAACTTGCGTGCCCCCAGGGGATCCTTGTCTTGATCATAGACCATGACAAGATTGCCTTTAGAGAAAATTCGAGGGTGAACAGACCGATCATGCTAACACTTGAACCATTTCTTATGAGCCTCATTAGCTAAGGCTGCATCACGACATTTCTCATCAAGCTGCTCGAGATATAGAAGGCATTCCTCAAGTGGAGAAGTGTCTGACAATAATTCCACTGCAAACTTTAAAGAAGGGATCTTACATTCAATGGGTAACACTCTTTCCAGCCCGTATATGAGTTGAAAAGGTGAAAAAACGATGGAATTCTTCAAAGATGTTCGATAGGCCCACAATGTTGAATAAAACATCAAATTCCAGTTCGACTTGGAAGAATTGATCATTCCCTAAAGAATAGTCTTAAGAGACTTATTCGCAGCTTCAAATTGACCATTTGATTGTGGGTAGTAGGGTGACAAATGTTCTTGTTTGAACCCAAGCTTTGATGTTAACTCAATCATAGTTTTATTCTAGAAGTGACTACCATGTTCAGTGACAATCTCTTTCAGGATACTGAACCTTGTTACTATTTGATTAAAGATGAAAAGAGTCATGGTTTCACAATAATTTCTAAACGTTGGCATAACTTCGACCCACTTTGTGAAGTAGTCTACTGCTACGATCATGTAACAATGCACCCTGGCTGATGCTGGGTGACATGTAGTAAAGCCAATCCACCACTTGGTGAAAGGACCAACAACAATGATCGGAAACAGAGGAGTAGGGTGTGCTCGCATCTTCAGATAGAAGATCTAGCACAGGTGGCATTTCTTGACCACCTCCACACAATCCTTGAATAATGAGGGCTAAAAGTAACTTGTGCGTAGAATCGTTTGGGTTGTTTCCAACCCATAAAAATGATCGCCACATGCTCTGATGTGACATTCATTCAAAATGATCTCTACTTCTTCGTGTGTGAGATATCGTCGAAGAATGCAATCTACGCCTCGACGATACAAAGTGTCATCGAGTATAAGATAGTTTCACGCCTGAAGTTGAATTTGTTGACTCTCATCATGAGAAGTAGAAGTAGGGCACTTCAGATTCTAGAGATACACATGTATATCTCCATACCATTGGTCCAGAGATGCAATTATAAAAATATCTCCATTGATAGGTGATTCTCTAGGCATGATATCACTAGACTTGACCGACAGTTCCGAAATTAGTTTGGAAAAGACCAATGACTTTTTGGATTTCGCAGAAACAAAAACTACGTAAAACTCCTGTAGGATAACTATCCATCTACTAATGTTTCTGGCAATGAACCATCCTGTTAACACATATTGGAAAGGGTTGACGAAGACAATGAAGGTGGTTTTGCGAAGAAAAATATAGTGACAAAACCATTGGACAGCATGGATAATTGCGAAAGAAAGTTTCTCAACATGACAGTAGTTGAATTCCAGTCCAGCCAGGCCTCGGCTAAGATAATATATAACGTTCTCTTCAAACAACTCGTCTTCCTGAACCAAGACCATGCCAATGGTCGACTCCGCAATAGCCAAATACAGCAAGAAATATTTGTTATAATCAGGAGGCCGAAGTAGAGGGGAAGGCGTCAGGGCACATTTGAACGCTTCAAAAGAGAAATGAGAGGCTGCATCCCAACAAAATGGGACCCCTTTTTTTCAAAATATGCATGAACCCTTTAGTGATATTAGCATAATTAGAGACAAAACATCGATGAAAATTCACTTTCCCCTATAAGATCTGAAGCTAGGGTATTGTGTATGGGGGAAGAAATTGAATTATCACCTCAACCTTGAGAGGATCGACCATGATCCCTATTGTCGATACAATGAAACCTAAGAGACGACATGATGTCACGCATAAACTACACTTCTTATGATTCAAGCAAATCCAATAGTAACAACATCACTCAAAGATTAGTCATAGATGGGTGGGATGATTAGATCTCTTGTGAGAACGTGATTCTAGATCATCGAGGTATGACTCGACTAAGTGTTTGAGTTCGTGAAAAGCGAACAACATGGCCCGCTGAAAGGTAGCTCCAACATTCTTCAAGCCAAAAGGCATCTTTCGATATGCAAAGGTACCCCAAGGACAAATAAAGTTTGTTTTATGTTGGTCCTCAGGTTTGATTTGAATCTGATTGTATCCTGAAAAACCGTCCATGAACGAAAATACTTCTCAACTTGCACATTCATGAATCATCAACAATTTGATCGATAAATGGGGTTGGGAAATTGTCTTTCGGTTAGGACTTGTTCAAATTGAGGAAATCCATACAAACGTGAATCGTGCCCTGTTTCTTGTTGACCAGAACTGGGTTTGACACCCATTCTGTCACTTGTATGAGGTAGATAAAACTAACTTTGAGCAGTTTCTCTACTTCTTCCTTTATTTCTATCGCATTTCGAGGATTGACCGGATGAAGATTCTATCGGATTGGTTTGGCATCAAGATAAGTCATGATTTCATGTTCGATAATTTGTGGGTCGATGCCTAGCATCTCCTCATAAAACCAGGAAAAAACATCACATAGATCCTTGAATAACTCGACGTAAGTTCAAATCTCTTTGGGGACAAATCCGCTCTGACGAAAAATTCTCCACGACGCCAGGGGTTTTGGAGATGTCGATTGGAATTATTATAGCAATGCTTGCCATGTTACCTGTAATATCCCTTAGTCCGAACCCAATTGTAATGTAAATTAAAATGTAGTTAAGCTGGTGAGTTGTTCGATATCATTTTGTATGCACATTTCATGGCATTGTGCGTGCTTGTACTGCGTAGTAAAATGATGAAGTGTGCACATTCCAAGATACCACACGCAACATCTTAAGTGCACACAATTGTGAGGCCAGCGAGCCTTTGTGTTTATGCTATGTTTTATAGGTTGGTGAGCTAGTTATTATAAGCTAGGATGCTTACGTTTTGATTAGGCTGGAGAGCCTAGATGTTAAAGGCCAGTGCGCCTACTTTTGTATATATCTCATAATTAATATAAAATTCATTTTTGCATGCAGACCGACCACGATAAAATATATGGGGGACTAAACTCCATTGGTCAGGGAAAGGGAGGGGCCTAAAGGTTAAGGAAAAAGGGCTAAGCTAGGGAGCTTAAGCCAAAAAGGAATATTATATTAATATTTCTTAAATATAAAGTATGGATAATTATTTTATCCTAAGTTCTAAAGTTGTGGACAAGTGGGACAAAGTAGCTCCCAACATGAAAAGTGTCAAGTTGGGGACATGCATACATATTGTTGGGACTTAGTTCATTTCCATCATATTTTCCATCATTCTTCCCATCATTCCGGCCATCATTCAGTCATTCTGACAATCATCCATGAGCATGCATACAACCATTGAGCTATCTTTTGTACCTTCATGACTGTACCTGAACCTGTATCCATAGCGATTCTATATTGGTGTATCTGGTTAGCTTGGGAGATGGACTGAAGAAGTGGGTTGTCAGGTCTATGGGATATTGAAGAGGCGGGTTGTCAGGCCCGTGAGTAATTCTCTGGGTGAGAGAATTGCTGGGAATTGATTTCCTAATATTGCTAAACTGCAGCTATAGTGCTATGAGACTTCCTGTACGACCTATTGCTGAAGCCCAGAAAGGAAGTGGGGAAGCCGAAGGACTGTTGAGAAAAGAATGGGCACACTTCTTGGGTGGGACATGCATGTGGGGAATGAGGGACTGTAGGCTGTTTGTTTGAGTTGACGCCTGTGACAAAGTATTTCCTATTGTCTATAAGCCTTTAGCCTGGTTAGGAATCCCTTTACCCGGGTGGAGTTTAGTCCCAGCTGTTATAACCTTAATTTGCACCATACAAGCTTACCTGGCATCAGGCCATCTCAGATTCCTTCTTTTCCAGAACAATACTGAACAAATCTTCTTAAAAACACTTTTTATAAAGGCCCACGCACCCTACTCTATTACTGCACGCGGGTACATGCTAGTTGACCCAAAACAACCCACATGTACCTACAAAAGCACGAAAAAAGGAAAGTTGTTGAAAGAACACACAACTTTGGGTGAGTTAACTGAACCTTCCGACCATGCATGGCCGAAGGTTCATCCAAATACCTAGCTTCTTCTAGCCTATAAAAGAAGGGTTAGAGGTCCCATTTGGAAGAGGAGAATCATAGTAAAGAAACTATACCAAATTGCATATTCCCTTTGTCCCAACCCTTTAGCCTTCCTTGTGTAAAGAGAAAGATAGAGAAAAGAAGTTGGAGGAAAGTAGAAGAGGAGCCCAGGACCAGGCTCATGGAGCAACGACCGAATTCATCATTGTAAGTTGATTTGTTGAAGTTAATAATAAAGAGATACTTTTCCCGTCCCACCATATGAGGTTTTTTGTATACTTGTTTATCAAATCTCTAACCCATTAGTCCATATATCGAATGCATGCAGAGTTTGTTGTTTGTTTTTTGTGAATGCAGGTCAACCTTGGGAGGAGAGCTGCAATCAAGAAATGATCAAGTGTAAGGAAGGATCTACATCAAATGCCCGTAATAAGGTATGCTCACTTAACTATGTATTTTCTTAAGAATCATGGGGATTAGGTATGGGACGACGGTAGAAAGTAGAGATCTTTAGGTCTTTTCTGCATGCATAATCTAACCCTAAGTGCTAGTCCGTAGAGAGATTTCCCACTCACAACAGAATTGGTGACCATACTGGGGAAGTCTCTAGGGTTCCTGGGGATATTTTTGGGTATTTTTAAGAACTGGTTTCATTTTCCTGTTTTTAAAGTTTCTACAAAAGTCTGAGCTAACAGAGATTCTGGTCTTCCATACCAGTTATCTTTGTTCCTTTGCTTGACTGTAATTTTTTCAAGACTCACAGAGGTACACGTGAACTGTAAAAGGTCTGCACGTGTGTACCTGCACCCTAAATTCTCATAGCCCGCATGTACACGCTAGTTGAGGAGGTGATAGTTGCGTGTATGATTCCAGAAAATTTCTTTCAAAGAGGCAGTCATCCTCTTCCCTATCAAAATTAGTCCTTCTCAGGGGTTTTCTGGAACTCTTTCTAGTCTTTGTTGCTTGTAGTTTGTAGCTTAGGTTTCACCTCAGATTGGTTTGTTCTATGAAGTTTTCCTTGAATTGTTTTCTTTTTCTGTTAAAGTAAGTTTCTGAGTCTTCAAGAGATTTTGGTTTTCAGTACCAGTAATCTCTCCCTGGGATGGATTTCTTGGCTTTTTGTTTTTTTCTCAGAGTTTCAGGGATACACGCGACCTATATAAGGCCAGCATGTGTGTACATGCTCTCTGACTTTACACAGCTCACATGCACACCCTTGCTGTTGAACTGTCAGTGGTTTGCTTGAGGAGAAGTTTTGTTGAAGGTGAGGCAATCATACTTTCCTTTGACAAGAGATATACCTTTCAAGTTTTTGGGTCTCTTTCATAGCGGTCAATAACTTAGGCTTGATTACAGCAATAGCTTTCTTTTTCATGTAGAAGTTTTTCCTCAAAATTTTCTTTTATAGGGTTTTTAGACAAGTGTGAGAGTCCATTTCTTAAAAATTTACTTGTGTGTAATTTTTGACATGACTCTTTGCGATCTATGCTTAGGCTAGAAGTTTTCTTAGTTTTGACTTGTTGGTATTTTTCCTTTTCTTGCTTTGTGAGCATTTAAATGATAATAAAAAAAAAACTTTTATTTCTTTGATTGGTTAAAAAGTGTTGTTTTGCATTAGTAATCAGGGAAAAGTCTTTGCTTTCATAAGTTCTTGAAAGTTTACTTAGATCATAAGTAGCTTGTAGTCGAGTGAAATCCTACTTTGAGTTTTCTATTCAAAGATCTTAGAAAAAAAATTTAAGTTTGAAAAGTTGTTTAAAGAAAAGTTTTTGTTTCCAAGCTTTCTGTTTATTTTACTTTCGTCTTTCAAACATCACTAGTTTCACTTTCATAGCCTTTGACATAAGACAAGCCATAAAAATTAACTTTAAATCTAAAATTCATTAGACTTTTTATGTTTGTAGGGTCAACCAACTAGTTTAGGGTTAGGGCCTTGAATTAGGTTGGAGAGGAAACTCTTCAAGTCCAATAAAATCGAACATTGGAGTCTGATTTAGGGAGTGTCAAAGTCCAGTATCATGAAAGTTATCTGGGACCCCCCTCTAACACAGGGGATAAACACGAGGTCGCGTGCGAAAAGGTAGAGCAGATAACCCCTCCAAAGATGAACCAATCGTAGTGGAGAACACATATAGAGGGCTTGTTTTGGTATTTCGTCAATTTCATTTGACACGGAGCTTCGTGGGTCTCGAATCCGTTCGAGGTCCTCAGTTGTTTTCCAGACCACTTGCTTTCGATACCCTTGACAGGTTTCGAGCTCAATACCCTGCTCATTGTGGTCTACTCGACTTTTGACTGTACCCGCCTTGTGACTGTTCGCGCATTGGCAACCTAGTTGCATATCTTTTTAGGGACATACACAGGTGACTGTGGGGGTATACCGCAGTACCTAGGATAGACATCGGGCCTTGATTTGCAGAGTATACCTAGAGGGTGCTTCCATGTTTGAGTTACACTTGCACTGGTAAGTTTCTCTAGTGTTGGTTGTTGTAACTATTCTTCCAATTAGTTTAGTGTTTTCTTGTCTTATTTGGTAGGGACTTTTTAGTGTGTGTTGTATTTTAAACAATTAGACAGCCCTAGAGTGTCTTTGATATTCTCACATAGTGGAGGATCACAAGCTCCGTCAGTCACGAAGGCTTCAGGGCATATCACTGGTTACACTGGAGCCACCCCCGCCACCACTAAGGTGAAATCTAGACCAACAAGGGTCTTTTGAAGCAACCAGGTCACAAGAAATTGTGCCCGACCAACATCCTGAGGAATCGACTATTTTAGACTTTGGAGCGAAATCTCTTGGTCCACTTGAAACCTCAACCAATGATATTTCGGCACCCATCATAGTACCAATTCACACTTACAAGTGCCAGATAGTGTCACATGCAACAATAGAAACAAATGTTGTTACTCCTTCTAGGAATTCTTCAATTCCTGCTACGATTGTCACCACAGGAGAGTTTCCACCTCCTAACCCACTATCACCAGTCCGAGCCACCATGGTCTCGACTGCCTCTACCTCACATAGTGGTCCAATACCATCTATGGTGGTGTCCATAATCCATTTTCCACCAAGTGCGACAGGCCCTCCATTCTCATACGGGATGCCTAGTTCAGGTACAAGTCCTGTACTTTCCTACTCCACTTCACAGACTTTAGGTCTGGGGGCAAGGAGCTCTAATTCTCCTCTGCAAGGCCACATGGGGGGCACTCCTTCTCCTTTTAACGCTTTTCCTTATAGGGGAGGTCATGTACCTCCTTCGCCCCCTTCGCTCGGTGGTATGCACCAACCATCTGTTGGGCCACTTGCACACCATAGTTTATTTGGAGTGGGCAGTCAAGGACCACCTTTGCATAGTATGCCAGTAGGTTCGACACCATTTTCTTTGTTCGGTGCATTTGGTAACAACGCCTTCTCGTCAGCTACTTTCCTGACTGGGGGCAACCCCAGTTTCAGACAACCTATTTCTATGCAAGGTACTATTCTTGCACAGGAGGCAAACCTAGGAACTTCTTCCACATCAAGGCCTTGGAATTCTTGGCAGGGATCCGTTCTTTTGTCAGGAATGTCGATCTGGGGAAATTCTATCCACAGTCAATGAAACCCCGAACAAGGTACTATGCCCATCCCTACGGGATCGGTATGGGGCAACCCTTCACAAATTCCTCCAAATGTAATGCATGCCCATCCATCTACATCCTATTTTGGGAATTAGTCGATGATCTCTCCTCACATGCAAAATCTGTACGTGGGTTATGGCCATGGTTTTTACCAAAACCCAAGCCAACAACCAAAATTGTCCAGGCAACTTGGTGCTAGTCAAACTCTAGGTCCCTTTTTCCCAGGTTATCACCAACAACCCAAACTACCTTTCCTGGCAACCTTGCATTTGCCAGACTTGACAAGTTTTTGAATGACCCTATCTGTCACAATTTGCGTTGGCCTCCTATGTCGACGAAGTTTCCTTTGGACATACCAAAGTTCGTAGCCAAGCCTAATGAAGATCCAGGTGATCATGTGACTACCTTCCACCTTTGGTGCTCATCTAATTCGTTGAAAGATGACTCTGTATAGTTGCGATTGTTTCAACATACTCTCATTGGGAGTGCCGCAAAATGGTACATTGAGCTCGACCGCTCAAGATACTCTTCCTTTGGCGAATTGGCAATGGCCTTCCTAAACCATTTCCAATTACCGGTGAGATACGACGCTGGCACAAAATTGTTGGCCAATTTCGCAGAGGCAAAAGTAGACCATATCTCTAATCACATTCGAGAATGGAGACGCTGGAAGAGTTTAATTAAGGTACCAGTCCCACCATCATTCCTTCTCAAGTGGTTCCTTAAGTCTTTGGTCCAACAATTATCCAAAGACATCGCGACTTTAGGAGTGTTTTCCGAAGAAGACACCATCATGAGAGCTCAACAACTTAAGCTCATCTATTCTCAGTCTGGTTTATTATAGGGGATCTTGCTAGATGTTTCACGCTCAATACTTGACAAAACCAGAGAGAGAGATGGACCACATGCCGATGGTATTGTTGGTTCAGAACAAACAAAGCCCTCTGAGAAACTGACGAATCAGTTGCAACAATTGTCCATACAACACACAACGGCCAACCAAACTACTGTTTTGGCTGCTTCCCCTACTAAAACGTCAAATGTACACACTGTGCAATCGAAAAATCCAAAGTCCACCTAACAGCCTGAAGGAAAAAAAAAACAATGAAATAAGGGTAAGGGGGATAAGAAACCCATTGATAATGTTGGCGGGGGAAATACTAAGAAACGGAAGGCGAGGTATCCGTGCAACCTGTGCGTGGAAGAACACCTGACCCACCTATGTCCCCGGCTTCCATAGGCCCAAAAGTTTGTGACACAATAACAACCTGCTGTGTTAACCAATCCATTTCAACATGGACAAAACCTAACCCAAGCCTCTATAAGCGCAGAAGGGGGAAGTCAAGGACCCTCTCCATCTGCAAACAATCCTGCATCCGAAAATGTATATATGATGAACGATGATGCTTTCATATCCACTAGAGCGCATGACTACAGTAAACCAAGCACTTCTAAGAAGGGAAAAGAAGCCAAAATCCCATCTCTTCCTCTATAGATTGAGAAGACTTTGGGAGAAAAAATGACACGCATCCCAAAAGGCACGTTCAAAAAATATTCTCACAACCCAAACACAAGGGCCTCCTAAAACTATTCTTTGGTGGAAGATTTGTCTCAAACCCCTTGTGCGATGTCCGCTTTGGAGGTCCTCCAAAGCTTCCCTTCCTAGAGGAAATCTTTGTTAACCGCTCTAGGATCTACCGAGACTTGTAATTCAGGTACCATCATGCTAGATACAACCGACTTAAAACCTCATCTACCTTACCACATAGTGTTTCAGATAGTAGTGGCTCACCCCATGAAGACTTTTACTCGAAATATTTTCCACACAGTTGTTGATGAGGGTGCCTTGACATGCATTATGTCGTTGGCATGTTAGAAGGCCATTGGCCAGCCCATTTTGTCTCCATCGGCCACTCTTCTCACTACATTCAACGGCCATTCGTTTCGACCACATGGTACCATTCCCTCTTTTCCCATGCAATTGGGAGGGAAGACCGTGTGAATTGAGGTAGAGGTAGTCGACGCGTCCCTTGACTACAATATTTTGTTAGGAAGAAGTTGGACTTATGCCATGCAAGTAGTGGTTGCTACATTTTTCTGCGTCTTGTTGTTTCGACATGAGGAACGGATTGTGACCATTGATCAATTGTCTTTCTCCAGATCTGACTCTTCATTGGGGGTGTCCGTGGTCCCGATGATTGATAATCCTCAACCAGGCATCGTCAACGTAGGGGTTGGTTTGTGCCCATCTTTGATGGGTACCTTCGATTACCCGCCCCCTCAAGGCAATGTCAAGTTCATATCTGATCACCATAAGGTTGAGATTTTCCAAGTTTCGTTGTTTCGCATGAATTACTTCACCGATCCGTGGAGACTTCCTTCCCCATTGGCCACGATGGAGGGGACAGGGCATTCGAGCATGTCCATGCCCTTGTCCACAGCTGAAGTAGCATACTTTTTAGTCCAACAAGCTTCAACCAACCCAAATCCAACTCCTGCAAAAGAGTTTGATCTGCTTCTCGAGCCTATTTGGGCTCAAGGTTCTCTCGCTAACATCGATTCATTAGACTTAGTCTTGCCCTATGATGAAGCAATAATTGAAGCAATGACTAGTCTAGACAAACCCTAGGATGATCTTCATCATAGATCATACTTCCTCCCAGAGTTAAGTAGAATAGAGGCCGGAGAATTCACCTTGACTATGACTGGAGATAGGACTTGTCCTATTAATCCCTTAGCTATACACAATGTCTATGCTGAGGGTAATATGGCAACCATCGTTGAAACCATACCATTCAATATCTCCAGAACCCCTAGCATCATGGAGAATGTTTTCGTCGGAGTTGAATGCTCCCCTAGAGAGATTCAAATCTACACAGATCTATTTAAGGAATTCCGTGACATTTTTGCATGGTATTATGAGGAAATGCTAGGCATCAATCCAAAAATAGTTGAACATGAAATCAAAACTTATCCATATGCCAAGCCTATCTGGTAGAAACTTCGTCCAGTTAACCCCAGGAAAGCAACAACCATTAAGGTTAAATTTGAGAAACTGCTAAAAGCCAATTTTATCTATCCTGTCCATTTGACCCAATGGGTGTCAAACCCCATGTCGGTCAATAAAAAACAAGGCACGATTCGTGTATGTACAGACTTCCGTGATTTGAACAAGGCCTGTCCCAAAGATACTTTTCCCACACCATTCATCGACCAGATAATTGATGAATGTGTGGGTTGCGAGGCCTTCTCTTTCATGGACGGTTTTTAAAGGTATAACCAAATACAAATCAAACCCAAAGAATAGCACAAAACAACTTTCATCTGTCCATCGGGTACATTTGTGTATCATAAGATGCCTTTTGGTCTCAAAAATGCCGGAGCCACCTTTCAGCAGGCCATGTCTTTTGCTTTCCATGACCTCAAGCATATAGTCGAGGCTTATTTAGATGATTTAGCATCTCGATCTCGCAAGAGAATGGATCATCCCACACACCTCTGACTTATCTTTGAGCATTGTCGCTACTTCCAGATTTCCTTGAATCCAAACAAGTGTAGCTTTTGCGTAACATCAGGACGTTTGTTAGGTTTCATAGTATCAACAACAGGGATCAAGGTCGATCCTCTCAAGGTCAAGGAAATAATTCAGTTGCCCCCCCCACGCACAATCCTTCAACTTCAGAGTCTACAGGGCAAGGCAAATTTTTTAAGATGCTTCATCACTAACTATGCCAAGATCACCAGAGGATTTATGCACTTACTGAAGAAAGGTGTTCCTTTTTATTGGGATGATGTTGCTCAATGCTCTTTCACGGCTTTAAAAGATGCCTTCAAAACTACTCCTCTACTCCGGCCACCTAACTATAACAAGGATTTCTTATTATATCTGGCTACAACAGAGTCAACCATTGGCTTGGTCTTACTTCAGGAAGATGACTTGTTCTCAGAATATGTGGTCTATTACCTGAGCCGAGGCCTCGTAGGACCAGAACTCAATTATTCTAATATCGAAAAACTTGCGTTGGCAGCAGTCCATGCTATCCAACGGTTCAATCATTATGTTCTGTTTCGCAAGACCACCGTCATTGCTATCGTGAATCCATTTCAGTACATGTTGACATGATGGGTAATAGGCGGAAATATCAGTAGATGGATAGTCATCCTCCAGGAGTTTGACTTAGATTTCGTTTCAGTGAAATCCAAAAAGTCAATGGTCTTCACAGAACTTATTTCGAAACTTCCAGTTGAGTCAGGTGATCTTGTGCTCGAAGAGTCCAATATCAGAGGAGATATGTTTTTATCACCTTTTCGGATCCCTGGTACCAAGATATACTTATCTATCTCCAGACTTTGAAGTGCCCCACCTCTGCTTCTCGTGATGAGTGTCGACGCATATGCCATCAGGCTAAGAATTATCCCATACTCAATGATACATTGTATCAGAGAGGTGTAGAATGCATCCTTCATCGATGTCTCACTCATGAAGAAGCATTTATCGTGCTTAACGATTTCCATACCAGAGCTTGTGGCGGTCATTTGTTTGGGTTGGCAACAACCCAAAAGATTCTACGAGCTGGTTACTTCTGGTCAACACTAATCAAAGATTATATCGAATCGATCAAGAAGTGCCACCTGTGCCAAATCTTCTCTCAGAAGATGAGGGCACATCCCGCTCCCATGTTTTTTGTCATCAAAGTTGGTCCCTTCACTAAGTGGGGGATTGATTACACTACATGCAACCCTCCTTCAACAAGGGAACACCGTTACATCATCATATCCTTAGACTACTTCACAAAGTGGGTTGAAGCTATGCCAACATTTAAACATGATGGAGAGAATGCAACTCTCTTTTTATTCAACCAGATAATAGCAAGTTTCAACATCCCGAGGGAGATTGTCACTGACCATGGCAGTCACTTTAAAAACCAGATGATGACCGAGTTAATGTCAAATCTTGGGTTACGGAAGGAACATTCATCACCCTACTACCCCCAAGCAAATGGTTAGGTGGAAGCTGTGAATAAAACTCTTAAGACCATTCTATAGCGAATGATCAACTCAGCCAAGTCAAATTGGCATTTAATGTTATACTCGGCATTATGGGCTTACGAATGTCTGTTAAGACTGTAACTGGTTTCTCACCTTTCCAACTAATTTACGGGCTGGAGGCAGTCTTTCCTATCGAATGCCAGATCCCATCTCTAAAGTTGGCAGTACAATTATTGCCAGACACTTCTCCACTTGAAGAGAGGTTATTATACCTTGAGCAGCTCAATGAACAACGTTGTTATGCGGCCCTGGCCAACAAGGCTCACAAACATAAATTCAAGTGTCAATATGATAGGACCGTTCGTCCTCAGATTTTTTCTGAAGGCGACCTTGTCATGGTCTATGACCAAGATAAGGACCCCCTGGGGGAAGGAAAATTCAAACCCATGTGGTTCGGACCTTTCATCATAAAAGAGGTTCTAAAGAAGGGTGCTTATCGTCTGGTTGAATTTGAAGGGAATGCTTTGGAAGAGCCTAGAAATGGACTCTACCTCAAGAAGTATTACTCATAGGCAGGTCACCATGGGTAACTTTTGTAACATATGTATAGTCTTTGTACTATTAGTTTCTAGTTTTTTTGTTAGTGTTATGGAAATGTCATTTTGATGTATCTTTCATCACTGTGGTAGATGTCAATTGAACCCGAGGTGTTCATTGGGTACGCAAACAGTGCTAGCTGGCACACTCGGAGGCTTGCCTCCATAGCTTGGGTATTTTTTACACCTCGAGGCCAGTTATTATCTTCCGGAGGTATATGCTTAGGTGACACCACAAACAATGTCGCCAAGTACAGTGCAGTTATTGAGTTTCTTTGTGACGCTCAATCATTTGGTATCTCTCATCTCTGGGTATATCTCGATGCTCAACTAGTTGTGTCTCAGTTAAATAGAGTCTACCATGTTCTTGATCCGACTTTACATCGACGATTCCTTAGGGTACGTCTCTTAGAACTAAGCTTTGATTATATTACATATTTTCATGTTCCTAGGAGATTAAATCAAATTACAGATACTCTAGCTAATCAAATTTTAGATTGACATCTTGCACACATATGAAAGGACATACACATAAACATGTAAATACATTTTTTGCAAAAAAAAAAATGATCCATCAGAAACAATAGTACATTTTAATAATAAAAATAATATACTTCAATAATAATTAACCTAAATCTAATTTTTTAAGGTGAAAATAGTTTCCCTACATTTTGTAAGGAAGTAAGAAGTCACACTAAACCAACCAAGAAAGATAAAGTATATATTAAGATAAAGTAAATGACAAACACACGGTACACAAAGATTTTACCCTAGAAACCCAACTGGGAAAACTAGCATTACTTGAGCATCTTGCTCTCTTGTTTTCGTATTCATTCATTGAATAAAGAGTTAAATGACCAACCTTGGTATAAACCTAAAACATAATCACCATCATAATATCTTTCTTTACATAAGAACAACCTTGCAGAAAAATCATCTTGCATATACATGAATTTCATGATCCTTCCAAAGATTCATCTGAACATCAACATAATACAATTACAACATGCCTTATTTATAAGCTTTACATCATGAAAAACCCTAAATCATGGTGCCCAATAATGGTTACAGATCCATGCAAATTATTGGCTACAATTCCATGAATATCAGGATTATGTTATAGTAGATTTCTAGTCAGTTTACTAGTCGAATACCCTATCGACCTCTATTCGGTTGTCACTCAACCTCCTATTGACTGAGATTTTAGCATCCCATCAACACTTCATCTTCGACTTCCCAGTTTATCACTTCCACCTCACCTTAACCATTGACTCAACTCACTTGTCAGTTGACTTTTCATCGAGTTGATCCATCTCAAATAGATAGTCAGATGACTATTCTTTCACTACAAAGAATATAACAACCCAAAATTCTCCCACTTGTTGTCTTCTTTTCTAATAGAAGATAACCTGAAATTATATTCACAGACCCAGAATAGCAATGCCCATTTCCTCTCTACACCGAGAGAACTTTATATTACTCATAGATTTGGTCAAAGAGTCTGCTATGTTTTCCAACGTGTCTATTATCTCTAGTAACACCTTGTTGTTTTCCACCATGTCTCTCACAAAATGGTATTTTAAGTCAATATGATTCATCCTGGAATGGAAAGTTGGGTTCTTTACCAATAATATTGCACTTTGACTATCTCAATTTATCTTTATATCTCTCAGCTCGAACCTGATATTTTAGCACAATCAATGCAAACATATTAATTCTTTGCTTCCATGAGTAGCTTCCATGTATTTAGCTTATGTTTTCAACAAGGCTATGACTTCATATTTATTAATCATCTAATTGATTTATCCACCAAATATATTGAACACATATTCATTGGTCGACCTTCACCGATCTATATCTCTAGCCCAATCGACATCGACAAAGCCATTTACATTTACTTCCCTATCACCTTTAGGTTTCCCTTGGTAGCATATAGTATAATATTTTGTGCCACGCAATTACTTGAGCACTCTCTTGATATCAATGTAGTGCTCTTTACCAAGTGTCAACATATATCTACTCAATATTCCCACTACATGAGCAATATTTGGTTGAGTGCATACCATCTCATACATCAGACTACCAATGACACTAGCATAAGGAACATGTGCTATGTTTCCTCTTATGTCTTTGAAAATTGTTCAATAGTTAGTTTTTCTTCCACAGGAATTGACACCTTGACCAAATATTTCTAACTTCCTAATCTCTTTTGATCTCTATTTCGAGAATGAAGTTCATTGCACTGAGATCCTTCATATCAAACTTGGAGGATAGCTAATTTTTCACCTCATTGATTGTGTCCATAATGTTCCCAACTAGAAACATTTCATCAACATACAAAGCTACATATATGAAATTCCCACCTTATTCCTTGTAATATACACAATGATCAACCTTACTTCTCACAAATCCTAAACTAAGGATGTATGTGTCAAACTTTTGGTGCCACATCCTTGGTAATTGCTTTAGACCATAAAGGGATATTTTCAATTTGCACACCAGATCTTTCTTTCCTTTTACTACAAATCCTTCAAGTTGTTTCATGTAGATTTCTTCTTCCAGGTCCCCATGTAGGAACATTGTCTTCACATCCATTTGTTCTATCTCAAGATCAAATTTTGTAGCTAGAGACAATAATACTCTAATGGAAGTGAATTTTGAAATAGGGGAAAAAATCTCACCAAATTTGACTCCCTCGACTTGGGAATATTCTTTCGCTACCAGTCGAGATTTGAATTTCTTGACTTGACCTATTGCATTCAACATTTTCTTGAAAACCAACTTTCTACTCTCAAGTTTTCTTCCATTAGGTAGTTCTACCAAATCCCATGTCTCATTCTTGTGAAAGGATTCCATTTCTTTGATGTAACGTACCCAACCACCAAGGCCAAACCACACTACTTCAATTCACACTTCAAGATCTGATTTCAAATTTTGATAATAGTTAATTAAAAAAGAAGCATTAAATAATGCAGTAACCACACATGCAATAATCAAGATTCATGCTATACTTAAAAAGAATGCTTCAACATGACATGCACAATAATAAATAACAAGGAAACACATTATAAATACATACATCAGAGATAATAATAATATACAACGGAATATAAATATACAAAAAACACATAGAGAACTTATCATTAACTAAATCATGCCCACAGGGGTGTGGTCTAGTGGCCAACGAACGTGTTGTTAAGGCATTTGTGCTGCTAAGAAGGTCACGAGTTCAAACCTCATCTTATCTGGAGGCCATACTTGCGGGCGGTGTGGTTCTCCCTAGGGGTTATAAGGAAGCCAACGAGATTCGACCCTATGTCATGTGAGCCAGATACCACCATAGTTACTGATTCACCTAGATACAAAAAAAAACAAAAACTAAATCATTCACCAATTGGATGCAAAATAAGGACGTTCCTCCAAACCATAAACATTGTTGTTCCAAATCTAAATAACAAGTCACCCCCGAGCCATGGCTATGAATCCAAAATTATGGGTCCTAGGTCAACTCTACACACAACAATTAGCTAACATGCTCTCAAGTTTTCCCAACCACACAACAATCCTTATTTCCAGGCTCTTCCCCTTTATCCTACACAACCCCAAAAAATAAACCCATTTCTCTTCCAAGCAATCCCTCGGGTTGTTCCATTTATCTCTAGGGATCTAGTGCTACTGGTAAGGAAATATCAATGCTATAAACTCCAAGGATTCTTAGTTGGGACAATTATTTCATAACTTCCATCAATATCATGCATGTCGACATCCATTCCCTCTTCGAATGATCAGGAATTCCTCACAGTCGTATAGAAATGGTTCACTACCTTCAACTATTCACTTCCATGCACAAACCAAGAGCACACGAATGAGAAAGAATGATGAAGATGAATTATTGAATAAAAATTAAAAGGAAGAACCAAAATGAAAGAGTGAAAGAGTGAACCCCCCAAATAACCCAAAAAGGGGCTTATGTAATTAAAAGAACCAAGAACCACATGGACTCCCCAAGAAACTCATGTAACCACTTCCCCCAACTAAAAACAAGATGGGTGAATAAAATAATAATAAAATACTTATCCCCTTTGCCCCCTTCTCTCATGGAATCATACCCCCCTATATCTTTTCCTTGTCTACATTGTAGCCAATTTTGTATTTTATTGTTTCTAATCACCTCAACCTTTTGATATACCAACCCACTAGCCTAAGTCAAATTTACATAATACATTCTAGTTCGTAGGGGTTAAAATTGGGGTGTTACATCCCCCTCCCATTATTTTTGGCACTTTCCTTCGTGAAAACCACCATACT
>JASDQU010102397.1:70911-94387 GCA_032191745.1 Picea mariana
ATGGCCCCCACTGGTTACATGCAACATTCAGAGCCAGGAGGTATCCCAAGGCAGCGCCCCGATTTTTTTTTTTGGGACATTTTTTGCTATTTTAGTGGATTTTTCTATTTTTAGCGGTTTTCTAAATTAATACCGGATTAAGGGATAAGGATTTTAGTATCTATGAAATACCTAAAAACATTGTATATATATTGTATTAGTGAATGGTGAAATTAATACAATGAAGCATTGAATGTTTTTCTCCCGGTTAAGGGTTTCCGGTATAAATCTCTGTGTACTATGTGTATGAGCCATTGATTAATTTCTGTTTTTCTTAAGAATCTATATGCATTGCTTTACTTCACAAGTTTAAAACTTACACTTATTCACCAAAACTCTTATTCCAGAATCCCTTTCCCTTTTATCCAAATCGGGGTTCGGTTGACCCTGAAACCCTTCACCTTATTGAAACCTAACTCACTTCCACTTTCTTCACCTTTAAAGGGACTTGCTATGAAAAAACATAATGCACAATTATGTGGTCTTACTTATCCCCGATGGTCGCCAACATTTTTATGGAACATTTTGAGAATTTATCTTTAAATAACTAGCATATTAAACCCAAATGTCGATTTCAATTTGTTGATGATACCTTTGTCATTTGGCCTCATGGCCAT
This sequence comes from Picea mariana, assembly GCA_032191745.1. Lineage (NCBI taxonomy): Eukaryota > Viridiplantae > Streptophyta > Pinopsida > Pinales > Pinaceae > Picea > Picea mariana. Next base: position 71,568 of record JASDQU010102397.1, read on the forward strand.
CCATATTTGATTTCTTTCTTTAACCATCTTAACAACATTCCACCTCACATCTAATTTACTATCGAAATCCATATTGAAAACTCTCTCTCCATTTTGGATGTCCTCATCTCTTGTCAGTTTGATGGCAACCTCACCCACCAATTATATAGAAAAAATTATCACACCAATCAATACCTTCAAGCCCATTCTCACCATCACCTAGCCCAAAAATACATTGTTCTAAATTTCTTTTTTTTACCTATGCCATTAAAAAAATTTCTCCCCAATTTCTTGAAAAAGAAAAATCCCATCTTACAAAGGCCCTTGTCGAAAATGGTTACTCTATCCCTCAAATCAAAAACTCTTTTCGTTCAACCCTCCATTCTAAATCCAAAAATTTTCCTTCTTAACCCCTCCCCCAATCTTCCCTACATCCAAGTCACTAATGATCATATCTCTAAAATTTTGGTGAAAAAGAATATCAAAGCTCTTTTTAAACCCTATAAAACCCTTAAGAAATTATTTAGAATTTCCAAAACTAAATCAAACCCAATACTTGTGTTGGACACACCGACCATACTAAGAGGGGGGGTGTGTTGAATTAATGCAGGGCTCTTTTTACTCCTTTACAAAAACACCTTAGTTAGTAATCACCATTTAATCATCATTCATTACTTTCATTTATAACAAGTTGTATGTAAACATATATTCAACAACAAATATCACCAATAAACCATCACCACATGGAGCACAAGGAACACAAGATATATGAATACATTTATTTTATATTACGAACTACAATCCTTGGGTGTTTTTTAGCAACAACTAAATAGAGCAAAAAATCCACAAGAGCACCAACTCTCAATGCAAGACTCAACCTACAAATCTCAACACCAACTGAGAGGAGGAATCGATCCTCAACAGATACCATTCTGTCAATAGGTACACAACCTATTTATAATACAACCCGTGTATGTACGTGGCCTGCATATAATGCAACACATATATGTACGTTCCCTAGACCACTGTTAGCCTGCATACACTTTTACAAATTAGGGTTTCTAAAACTTCAACCTTCTTTCCTTTAAGACCCTTTCTTCCTATGTCACATAAACATATGATCTTATCACTGTAATCTTCCTTTCACTGCCAAATATGTACCAGTAACCAATCAAAAGCATATCTATGCCATCCAAAAACCTATGCATGCTCCTCATGCATACACAATTACAGAACATGGACATCTCCCAAACATAACTGAACTGAACTACTCAACCAACCAACTACCATATTCAAACATCAATACATACAAATAATGCCTCAAGCATTCACCATACTATGAGAAAATCTAAGCATGAAGACAACATATAACCATACCATATCTTCTGTAGCAGATCTGAACCAATAGACCATTATTCTGGGAACTTGCTTTAGACTTCAAGAACCTGGCACCAACACTTTCTCAAGTGTCTATGGCTTTCCCCTCATGTATGCTCCCTATTATAATGCCATCTCACATATGTATGCACCCTATTATACTGATATCCTACGTACGTACGCACCCTATTACACTGATAGCCCACATACCTCTCATAAACTAGGGGTTTTCAGTATTTATGAAACTCCAAAAATTTCACTGTCAATACCTCAGACTTACAAAACTATTAATGCATTCATGAGTACCTATAATGAATATTTCACCAAGAATTTATCTTCAATATGCTCAAGAGATTCAAACTCATAAGAGATCCTTTCTCTCTTATTTAAACTTCCCCAAGTATCTTCCTCATCTAACCAACTCTGACCAACTTCCTTCTTTTGGGGCTAACCCGCTTCTAACCAATTTGTCCACTTCTAACCCACTTTGCTACAAATAGTAATTTCTCCACTTCTAGTTGCAACTAATCTATTTTTAATTTTTTTCTAGTTGCAACCATTCAACCCATGACTGACCATTTTGACTAGTCCACTTTCTTCTAGGAGCTTCTTTTACTTCTTTGACCTTCTAGGGGCTTCTAGAAAACACATGATGGTTCTCCAACTTCACAAGGCCATAACTCTCTAACTGTGAGGAGTTATGTGACGTTCCACATTTCATATAAAATGGCATGACATGTACTATCCATCTAGAATAGTCTTACTTACAAATTAATGTATCTTCATTAAAATATTCCAAAATCAATCCTTGGGTTCCTTAACCACACATCTAGGATGACTCAACCACTTAACCATTTGGACTTCACAAAGCATCGTCCCATGAGGGATTTCACCATAATGGGACCACTTTTAAGTTCATCCATTTAGTACTTCCTATTAGCCATGATAAGACAACATACAATCCTTTACATCATCTCGTCTATACATCAATCTATGACAATACATCACTATGAAACCACTTGCCATCTATTACATCTGTCATGTGGCATCAATTACATCTATGAAAACATAGGCCATCAATCAAACATAGGCCATCAATCAATACATCAATGATAAAATAACAATGTTTGACATCAATTCTTTGACATCAATGACAACATAATGCAACAATCTTTCCCTTTGGCATTCAATTTGATGACAATACCAACATTAATGTCAACACCAATCATTGATGGAAACATGTAGACATGGAATTACTCTTCATCAATAGTCATCTCAATCACATCAATGTTACTATCTCTCCCCCTTTGAAATCAATGGAAAATGATAGTTCTCTCCTTGGCATTGCTCCACCTGCTTAAACTCTCCTTGAAGTTTCTCCCCGTGTCTGGATTCCTTTGAGATTCCTCTAAATAATCTCTCCCCTTTTTAACAAGGGATATCACTCTGATGCAATGATGAAGAAATATCGCTCATGCTTCCCCTGTGACCATCGCTCCCTCTGGAAACATGCCTCTATGCTCTCTCTCCAAGAAACTATCTCTCTATCCTGCATCTAATGAATCTCTCCTCTTGGAATCATGTTGCTACAAAAAATCAAGGGAAGAGGAATAACCCCCCCCGTGGGTATGTATCCCCTATATTCTCTACAATATGAACAATATGCTACCACTGCAACATGATTATATTGAAAATTCCACTGCTTAACATAGATTAACTGTTCTATGACGATCCTTGGACCTATCCATGCATCAATCATCCAAACTCATGCCATACCATACATTAAGTGTGAGCCAATCATCTCATGCATCCATCATGAAGCAGAAGATATGACATAAGTGAATCATGAATCAAAACATCAACCATGTACATCATGTGCCATATTGTGTTCCAATCATGCACATCAACACCATATGATAAGATCTCATCACTGAAGTACATATTCCAATAATATGTGCCAAAACGTGTACCAAGCATATATCAGGATCATCAACAAGTTCCTCTATCGATGTACCAATAACATCGTCAACATGCCAACCAAGTTCCTCAAACAAGTGTCATATCACATATGATATGACTATATCATAAACCAAATGTCACAAACCATGTGTCAAGATATGTATCTCAACCATAAAGCATCAAATAATGTACCAACCAAGCACCACCGCAAGTGTCTCAACTATCCCATACATCATGTATCAAATTATATTCTAAACAAGTAATATCAATGATTTATTTTAACTAAGTACTATCACCCAAAATCATCTGCCATCTACAAGTGCATCAACCATGAACCAAACATGTATTACTACTTGCACCATAGCAAGTGCATCCATCATGCACCAAACTTCAACAAGATAATCCACATTCAATATGTGTTCCCATATAGGTATGCCATGTCAACCATAAACCATGTGCCAATCATACTGCTAGCAAGTGCCTTAACCAATGTACCAAGTATGTACCGATCATGCATCAACTATAGATCAATATATGACTCATCAATGATGTACAACATAATCACCTCATCACCTCATCAACTACATGTCCCAATATGTAGCTCAACCACATGCCAAATGCATGCACCAAGACATCCAAAACATATGCCTCTAAAAATACATCATAAGATATATCAATGGAGCTCACATATGTACCAGCCATGTACCATGATAGATCTGCCTCAAAAAGCCATTCACTACAACAAGTACTAATCAGTCAATAGTATCTCTAAACATGTACCAAAAGTGTGCCTCAATAGATCAATGATATCTCTAGCTAGCATCGCATAATCATGATACATCTCATAACCAAAGTGCCATAACTTCACTGCCATAACCAACATTGTTACTCAATAGAAAATGTCTCAATCCATACTCTAGAGTTAGTATTATGCATCCAATATAGACATCAAGCATATGATTCAACTCTCAAACATATGTCATCACCATACATACATATATGCAAGCATACAATCATGAAAACCTACAACAAACCATGTCATATCCTGCAAAACAGAGTTATATCATCAAATCATGCTGCTACTCATCTACATAGCCTTATTTTCCAAGTATTTTACCATAGATATGTGTCCTGTTACACAGACATATCGCATATGTATGTGAACTATATATAGATTAGCTCATGTATATACACAACTTCTTCCACAGGAGCCCATGTATGCTTCTAAAAATGTCAAGCTTGAGCTTGCCTCATGGTTGCCTTTCTGTTATGGTTGTTTAGTCTTCTTCACCCACTTTTGAAGGTGTATCAACTTCTCAAAACTTGAGCTCCGAGCTTCCATCTTTTCAACATTGCCTTCCTTTCTAGCTTCATGTGTTCTTCTTGTCATGCTATATGAAGCACTCTTCATGGAATGTCTTCTTGTGTTCCAACAATCCTAGGATTTGTGGCCAAACCCATTGTAGTTGTAGCATCTCATGGTGTGACAATGAGAATCAATGTGTCCCAGTTGATTACATATCCAACACCTTAGGTTGTTATGAAACCTTCCATTATATTTCCTTGCATAATGTCTGCAATCCAAATCTTTATGACCATATTCATTACATGAGTAGCAGTGACCATGAAAAACATTTGCATACCTTTGCTTTGGTGTTCACCTTGAAGGTGTCTCTCTTTTAAATTTGTTTTGAGGTGTAAATATGGCTTCTTGATGTCTTCCTTGCTTTGTTATTTTGAAAGTTTCCTTTCTTTGTGTCTATGGTTGACTTGCAACATTGCTTTCACCTTTTGAGAACGAAGAACTTACCTCATACTTCTTAGAAGTGCTAGCTTCAAGATGTATAGCTTCCTTGTTGTATCCAATACCTTCTTTATCATTTGGAGATATTTGGCTATCTAGGATCTCATCCAAGATTGTTGAGTTGTTCATGAACTTGATGTGAGTGTTTGACTTCTCTACTTTCTTTCTAAGATCAACAACTTCAGCTTCCAACTTATGGCATGACTCTTCCTTTTCAATCACTTGATTCTTCAGTAGTTCCTCTATTCTTTTATCTTCTTCAATTTTGGTCTTAAAATTGACAAYAACTTCAATAATTTTTCTAAGATCACCATCTACCTTCTTCTTTTCTTCTGCTTGATTAATTATTTCATTCTTTAGTCTTTTGATCTCTTCTTCTTTTTCTTCTAATTGAGTCTTTTTTCTTTCTTCTTGTTCTTTGAGCATTTGCTTTAGTTCCATGATATGCTTTGGGTATTTTTCCAGGACTTAATTAATGCATTTTTCAATAAACTCAGAAGCAATTGAATAATGTCCTATTTCCATGCTAACATGACCTAACTCAAATAAAACTTTTTCTTTAAACTTCAACAACTATTCTTCTTCATCTACACAAACTTCCACTATATTTTCTTCTTCATTTGTAAGAGAACATTCAACTTCACTAGGAGTATTGTAATCAAAAGATTTTGGAGAGTCTTTACCTTCATTGTCCTTTATGAAATTGTCTTCTTTGTCTTGATATACATTCTCTAGCTTCAACTATATATCCTTGGCGAAAGTACATTATCCCATGATTTCTTTGACATAACTTGAGAGTCCATTAAAAATGGTCTTGAGAGCTAATGCATCATTTTTATTTTCTTCCTTTTGTGATGCAAACTTTGACTTATTATTCAAGGGAATTGATCCACCAATAGTTGCATTCCAAACACCTTTTCCTTTTTCCTTCAAAAACCCTTTCATTTCTATTCTCCATGTCGAGTAATTTATATCATCAAAGAGGGGAACTTCATCTGCATGTTCATCCATTTGTGAGTACATGGAACTCTTTGAAGCTTGTAAGGCTTATGACGAAGGCATGCTCTGATACCAATTGTTGGGAACACCGACCACACTGAGAAGGGCGCGGGGNGGGGGGGGATCTTTTTACTCCTTTACAAAAACACCTTTGTTAAAAATCACCATTTACTCATCATTCATTACTTTCATTTATAACAAGTTGTATGTAAACATATCTTCAAAAAAAATGTCATCAATAATTCATCACCACAGGGAATACAAGGAACACAAGATATATGTATAAGTTTATTTTATATTAGGAACTACAATCCTTGGGGTTTTTTCAACAAAAAATGAGTAGAGAAACAACTCCATAAGAGCACCGACTCTCAATGCAAGACTTAGCCTACAAATCTCAACACCAACTGAGAGGAGGAATCAATCCTCAATAGATACCAATTTGTCAATAGGTACATGACATGTTTATACTACAACCTGCGTATGTACATGGAATGCCTATACTATAACACATGTAAGTATATGCCCTGGCCCACTGTCAGTCTGTGTACACTTTTAGAAATTAGGGTTTCTGAAATTTCAACCTTTTGGCCCTTCAAATGCTTTCTACCTTTGTCACATCCACTTTTGATCTTGTCACTTCACTCTACCTTTCACTTCCCAATCTATACCAGTAACCAATCAAAAACATATCTATGCCATCCAACAATCTATGCATGCTCCTCATGCATACACAATTACAGAACATGGACATATCTCAAACATAATAGAAATGAACTACTCAACCGACCAGCTACCATATTCATACAACAATACAACCATACAAATAATGCCTCAATAATTCACTACACTATGAGAAAATCTAAGCATGAAGGCAACATATAACCATACCATATCTTCTGTAGCATATCTGAACTAGTTGACCATTGTTCTGGGAACTTGCTTCATACTTCAGGAACTTGACACCAACACTTGCTCAATATTCTATGACATTTCCCTCATGTACACACCCTATTATACTACCAACCCATGTATGTACCCACCCTATTATATTGATAGCCGGTGTACATACACACCCTATTACATTGATAGCCCACGTATATCTCAGAAACTAGGTTTTTTTCAATATTTCTAAAACTCTGAAACTTTTGTCGTCAATACCTCAAACTTACAAAACTTATGATGCATCCATGAGTACCTGCAATGAATATTTCACCAAGAATAGATCTTCAATATGCTTAAGAGAATCACACTCATAAGATATCCTTGCTCTCTTATTTATACTTCTCCAAGTAGCTTCCTCATCTAACCAACTCTAACCAACTTCGTTCTTTTGGGGCTAACCCACTTCTAATCACTTTGTCCACTTCTAACCCACTTTGCTACAAATAGTGATTTCTCCACTTCTAGTTTCAAATAATTTATTTTTAATTGTTTTCTTGTTGCAACCACTTAACCCATGACTAACCACTTTGACTAGTCAAATTTCTTATAGGAGCTTCTTTGACCTTATAAGGGATTCTAGACAACACATGAGGGTTCTCCAACTTCACAACACCATAACTCTCTAACTTTGAGGAGTTAAGTGACATTCCACATATCATCGAAAATGACATGACATGTACTATCCATCTAGAATAGTCTTACTTAGAAATTCATGGATCTTCATTACAATATTCCACAATCAATCCTTGGGTTCCTTAACCACACATCTAGGATGACTCAACCACTTAACCATTTGGACTTCACAAAGCGTCTTCCCATGAGGGATTTCACCATAAGGGGACCACTTTGGAGTTCACCCATTTGGTACTTCTTATCAGCCATGGCAAGACAACAATGACCAACCTTTGCATCATCCCATCTATACATCAATCTATGCCAATACATCACTATGACACCACTTTCCATCTATTACATCTGTCCTGTGACATTAATTACATCTATGACAACATAGGCCATCAATCAATACATCAATGATAAAATAACAATGCTTGACATCAACTATTTGACATCAATGAAAACATAATGCAACAACTTGGCCAAGAAGTTTACCAAATTCCTTGCTCCTATGGAAAATCATACATTGGCCAAACTGGGAGATTAATCAAATCCCATTTTAAGGGGCATGTATTGGACACTTCCCACAATTGCATCTCCAAATCAACCACCACCGAACACTCCCACAATTCTAAACACTTATTGATGTCTATATTTGTTAATCTCCAAACAAGAACCTCATGAGCATATGAATCCCCCTGTGTTTTTATAGAGGCAATACTCTTCTTTGAATGAAATATATATCTTGAATATCTTGGATTAAGGAGAATGCTAGAAAACAAACCCCAAATCTTTATTTCTTTGATTTGTACATGGAATGGTTCTTGATAACCAAATTTGATCTTTTAGTGCAACAAGTAGTTTCTTAACAATAAAAGATTGAAGAAATGCTTCAATATCAGAATATATGTATACTCAACATCATTTGTACAACCCTCTAATTCACATACAAGTAGACGATACATCCATATATTCTCACAAGAACAAGGAGGAAATAGTTGTATGGATTTTTATTCATAAAATATATTCAACAATAGAAAATATCTTAGTAAACCAATTGACTAAATGTTCAGAAATGAAGCTTGTCAAACAAAAGACTAAATCTCCATGAATCCAATAGACAATCTTGGCTTACATATGACAATCACATATATGGCTGTAAATACTCCATGATCTTATAGAGAATAAGTATTGAAAGAATACAAGAAAGACACTCAAGGCTCAACCTTATACTTGGTCAAAAATACCACATGGTCTTCACTCAGTGAACCTGGGACATAGTGTCTGCATTCATGGTATATTAAATAATACCCCTAATTTCACTAGATATTGATAAAAACCTCCCAAAATTCTTGTGTTGAACCCCCCCACCCCCCCAATACATCTTTCTAATAAAAGAAACCCCTATTTTAACTAGATACCCCTTTTGTACCCCCTAATACCTATAAATCCCTTGAGGCCCCACATCCCCCCCAAAATACCTACAATATATTGAACTTATTTTTCATAATTAAAAAACCCCCTTTATGAATGAACGTGATAAGATATTGGTCAACATGGTGAAGCTCCCGTGAAAAATACAAGCATAAGACCTTGAGAAAATAGTGTAGAAGAAGAAGAAGAATGGAGAATATGGAGATCTATGTTTTATGATAATAATTTTGGCTGCATTTTTATGGTTGGACTCCTCTATTTTGTTCTTTTGATTGCCTACTTCTAACCCTTTGATGGAGTCTTCTCTTGCTTTTTAAAATCTACTCTTCTAACTTCTTGAGGTAGTTAGAGTTTTCTATTCTTGAATTTTACATACACTTTTCTTATTGAAATAATCACTGTAATTAATGCCTCATTGAAGCCTCATTAATTATTTTTTATCATTGACATTCATGCCTTGAAGTGGGCCCTTTTCATATTTAATAAAATTTTAACTGGATTCCTTTTTAAAGAGAGGAGTGTATTTTAATTTTCTAAGTGTGATATTCGATTTCTTAGAAATGGAAACCAATTTATATGCAATATTCATGATCCCATATTTCCAATGAGTCTTTCTGAGCGCAATTTGGAGTTCTGGATCTCAAGATATGAGCTCGTGAAGTTGAGGTATCACATAGATTTATCAGTAAGCCATGGAAACTAAGCTGACTATTATTTTAATTTATGGGAGAACTATAAACAATTTCACATATTTAAACCTATTCTATCATCTTCCTTTCCGAATTACCTTTCCAATGAGGTATATATTTTTGAAAACCGACACTCGGTTCTCAAGATACGACCTCCAGAAGTTTGCTGCTCAGTTGTCATTCATCAAACTCATGGGTTAATCTTAGCCCTCCATTCAAATTCGACTTTTCCTTTTAAAATTCATATTTTCCTTAATAATAGATATCCCACATGCATTTTTGGCATTTAGTTTTAGTGTTTATAAATAAAAAGGCTCCATTCCTTTCATGTGAAACATATGGAGACTATGGAAACTTGGGGATTTGACTTTAGAAAATTCATGAATCAGTGAAATATTTTGATTGCCTAGTCATCATCCACCAAGTGCCCAATCAACGCCATGTGTCATAGTGTGATAGGCTTCCATAATATTCTATGTGTCATGAATTCATTGGTTGCCACATTTCATCACATTATTGGTCAACCCATGTCATAGTTCATTGGTTTCCCTGTTTCATGGTCACATTTGTCACCACGTGTCATGGTCCCATTTGCCGCCACATGCCATTAAGTAATTGGTTCATAATTAAAAGGGAAAGGGACTAATGAAATTTATCTAAGTATAGGAGTATGAGGAGAGAGGGAAGAGGGAGTAAGGGTAGAGGATGTAGGAGTAACGGTATGTCTGTGGGAGGTCACAGAGGTAGGGAGTGTGGAGGGATAAGGGGGTGTGAACTTGCGATGTTTGTGAACCCGTGGAGGTGAGGGAAGAGGGGAGTGGATTGGAGTGAGGGGGATGGGAACATTTTTAATGTTGAAAATAGATTGGGTTTGAGGGTAGGTGAGGTGAAGGGGAACTGGGGGAATGGGGAAGGGACCCCCGATCTCGCGGGGTAGAGAGGAGATAGAAGTGAGGGGGAAAGTGAATAAAATTGAGGGAAGAGGCGAGTGGAGTGGAGTGAGGTGGATGGGAAAAAGTTAAGTGTTGAAAATAGATCGGGTTCGAGGGTAGGTGAGGTGAGGGGGAACTGGGGGAATGGGGAAGGGACCCCCAAACCAGTGGGGTATAGAGGAGAGAGAAGTGAGGGGGAAAAGGAATAAAAATAAGTAAAAAAGAATGTGGAGAGAGAGAGTAAAACCTAGAAAAATATGGCTAAGTATAGTAGAGTGTAGGAGAAAGGGATATGAGAGGAATATAAATAAAACTAAGTATGTAGAATGGGGAAGAGAGGAATAGAAGCGAGGGGATGGGTGAAATATTCTAAGTATAAGAGAATGTGAGAGTAGAGTGGTAGAGAGGGGAATGGGAAATGAGAAATTGAATAAGTATATAGATATAGTATAAGAGAGGATAGGAAGATCTAAAAAGAATATAAGTGTGGGAAAGAGGTGAAGTGAAGAGTGTGAAGAACTTACAAAAATTTCTAATTATGAAAAATAGGATATGTATATGAGAGGTAGAGTGTTGTAGTTGCAAGAAAATGATAAGGTTTCAAGAAAGTAAGCGTGTTTCCAAGAATTGGGCATGGTTCCAAGAATTCCAAAAAAAATTAGTTGTGTTGCACATAGAAGAAGTGATTTTTTGCAGTTGGATAAAAACCTAGATATCTTGAGAATATAGACTCAGATTTTGAATCCATGAAATACGCAACAAAGATGAGACTAAGGGATACTCCATGAACTTATAATTGTTCAAAATTGTCTTCTTATGATGCCAATTTTTATTATTCTAGGAGMAAGAAAATAGAGGTGACCAAATGTTTTTATCAACAAATGGCTCCAACTGCGAGACAATAACCCCCCATGGGTTGATGAGAACAACAAAATTTGAATACCAGCTGCCTTCTCCATTGGGCTATGGAGTCWTCTTCACAATGAATTTCTGTAATTCCTCTTCCATGGAGTTAAATTCAAATATCACCTTCACTTAGCAATTGCTTTATTACACAAAAMTTTGACTGAAGAAGAAAACTATGTACAAACAAGATCTACCTACCCTATCCTACTTGGAGCATGTTATAGCACAAGTTGTAGATTGGGAAAATCCTGACCCAACCAAAAAATCAAGTGCTACAACTAGGGAATCCTACACCGAATGTCACCTCTATGTAGGTCCCACACTTCAAGGGTGATCAGGTCACTCTAGGGAGGCGATCTCGGTGACCCTAGGGGGAATGAGAAGGATGAAGGGAAGTGTAAGGAGAAGTCCCCTGGAAGGTCAAGTGATGAAAGAAATGATTGGTTGAAAATGGTAAGTGAAGAGAGGTAAATGGATACCAAGTAAAGAGATAGTTGTCGGTGCACTTGTACTTTCCCAAGACACAAGAAAATACACTTTTCCAACCAAGTATAGTAATCAATCAACAAGATAATCTTGATGTCGCTAAAATATAGTAGCATACAGGTTAGTAAATCAACAATATATTGTTGGCATGTTTTCAGACAGAGGCAGAGGAGTATGCGTGTTTGTCATTGATGGCAAAGATCACGACCAACAGCACAACGATGATCGCATGGCAAGATCAAAAGCTAAACTCCATTTCGGGTATTAGAAGCTAAAATCTATTTCAGAGTTTCGGATACCGAGAGTTGGAAGTGTCGAAACACTTCATCACAAAATTGCCAAAATCCCGAAATGTGAAAAGCCGAAATACTAGACCATTGATCTGACTCCATTTCGGAGTTTCAGATATCGGGAGTTGGAAGTGTCGAAACACTTCATCACAGAAATGCCGAAACGATGAAATGCGAAACGCCGAAATACTGAACCGTTGATTTGAATCCATTTCGGAGTTTCGGATACCGGGAGTTGGAAGTGTCAAAAAACTTCATCACAGGAATGCCAAAATGTGGAAAACACCTTTTGGTGTAGGTTTCGGATACCGGGAGTTGGAGTGTAGAAACACTTCACCACAGGAATGCCGAAATGCCGAAATGCCGAAATGCAAAAACACCCTTTGGTGTAGGTTGTGGTCACCATCAGTGGTCATGTGAGAGGGAGGAGATAACACCAAGCTAAGCTCCTTTTTGATGATCGTAACATGAAGAGTCGAKAATCTTCACCACAGGAATGCCGAAATGYGAAATGGTGAAATAAACACAAGACCCTACGGATTTAATCCAACGATGCTGCTTATTTGAGCATCTRATTGAAGGGCTATTGTTGATATTTATGATTAACTGTTCAGTTACGATTCATTTAACAGAACCGAATCATGGTTCTTGGATGGTTGGCGATTCAATGGATGAGATGTTTTTTCCCAAGAAGATTCGAGGTGTAACCGAAGAGTAAGTGGATAAAAGATACATGTTGTGACTGTGCATGCGTGGCTGTGTTGAGTGAAAAATGAATTGAACCGTAGAAAGGTAAATTACAATATGCATAGTGGAAATAAAACACAGAGATGAAGAACAGAAGCTGAATATAACATAATAGTGGAACAGAGCAGGATGTTGAGACAGAGGATAATATCAGAAAGTTGAAGAGGATGCAAGAAGGGAGACACTGATGCAGGCAGAGCAGAGCAGCATAACTAAACAATGATAAGCCTGGTAAGCAAATGAAAACTATTGAATCACTGTAATAAATTCACAGAAAGCAAAGTTTTATATTTTAGGGTGGTTGAGAGGTGCCAGGAAGGACTGTTGTCCTCAGAGGTTCAAGTGGGTGCTTGAACACAGGGAGTTGTAGCTTCCATCTGGTTGCAGCCAGAGAAACCAGGGTGGTAGGGTGGTGCAAGGGAGAACAAGTGTTCTCTATTATACAGGTTGGATCCTATGTAACTGGAAGTTGGTGCTTCCATCCAGTTGGTGCTGGAACACTCAGGGAGTTGGTGCTTCCTTCTAGTGGGTGCTAGAGAAACCAGAGAGTTGGTGCTCTCAAACAAGTTGGTGCTTGTATAAGTGGAAGTAGGTGCTTCCATTCAGTCGGTGCTACAACACTCAGGGAGTTGGTGCTTCCTTCTAGTGGGTGCTAGAGAAACCAGAGAGTTGGTGCTCTCAAACAAGNATAGAACTTAAAAGATTGCCTATCATTTCGAAGAAGAAGAGGTTTTCTCCCTTTATGGGTTTCCTCGTGAAAATCTGTCTCTGTGTATATCTTATGTGTGACTGATGCTCATTATTTATGTTGTCCATATGTTGTATAATATTGATGATCACTTGAAGAAAGATTAAGAATGTTTTAATAGAATTAATATTGTTTAAGTACAATAACAATTGATTCACCCCCCCCCCCGCCCCCCCTCTCAGTTGTCTTAGTAATTTCAACATATATTACATCCAAATCAGTGAGTAAAAGGTCTATATTAGTTAGAAATGTCATCAATAAAATTAGTAACCAATGTGGACCGAAAATAACACTTCAAGACTGAATAAAGATGGTTGTCATAAAAGTAAATTTCTGCAAAAATATATCAGAATTATGGATGTAGAATTCAATGGAGTACAAAAACATATATGACCATCAAAAAGTGTCAAAATCTATCCCAATAGATGCACATAGGTTAGTAGGTTAAACTAGAAAAGTTAGAGGGTTAGTCTAGGGTTAGTTTGTGAGATATTAGCGGTTAGGGTTAGAATTTAAAGAAACCCTATTGGATGTAGGTTAGTTTTACTGCAAAAATAATAATTTGTGGGAGAAAGAGAACGCCCTAATGGAGGAAGAATCCCCAAGTCATCAATATCATTATCCAAAAGAGAAAACTTCAAAACTTGAAATTTGTACATTTACTAAGGCAACAATTTATCTCTCCCATGCAATAAGTAAATGACTAGTTCCTTTAAGAAAGGGTAAATGGAGTCAAGAGAATGTGAAGAAGATAGATAGGCTACTTCCTTGGGGGTGTAAACCCTTTTACTCCCCAATGCAATCTTCTCTTAGCTACAGTTTCAATTAGGAGGGTGTATGCAATTATACTCTTCTTAGTAAACCCTTATGAAACAATATTCCCTTAGCAATAAAATGATGGAAACACAAGTAGGGGTGTGTTCCCTTATACTCCCTACTTGGCTCAAGCAAATAGAACCTTTAACTTGTACAAATGATAATACAATGAAATAAATGGCACCTTCAAGCATTAAAAGGGTAATAAAATCTAGACTAACTGCCAAAAAGAGATGAAGAAAACCTTCCAAGGATAGTGCACCATATCCATCAACCATACCCAAGACATAGCCATACAAACAATAACAAGAGGAAAAATACTCCAAGTGTAGCGAAACTTTCAGTCCAAGAGCCTCTCACAATGGGGAGTTATGTCTTATGTAAAAATGAAATGAGGTGATCTCAATTTATATCATCCTCCTAAACATAATTTGTCCACAATTGTCCATAATATTAGGGCAAAACACATGAAAAGGGGATCACAACCCTTTTCTTTCCCCTTTACAATAATTTGACACCATTTTACACATAGAAAAACCTAAATCAAAGGTGACATCATCCCTCGAAGGAGGACGTTTTGGAAAATTGAGAAAATCGTTGGAGTTGGGATGCAAAGTAGGGCCTTCGAAGGAGATGTGACAATCATCTAGATCCTCTCCACCTCAAAATGACACGTGTCATGCTCTGTTTAATCATCAACCACCACATGCCCCTCAAATGTGATGTCAAGTCCTTAGGGAGTGATGTTTTTCCCCTTCTAGGCAAGTCGTTTGGCATGCAAAGGGTGGGATATGTCTATCCAGCTGTCTCCTAGGCCTCTAAAGGCATCTCCCTATATTCTGGCATGTGGGCCTATGCCATCCATCCGATGGGCTTCTTTCCCCATGGAAGCCCAAGCTAGGTTTTCTCTTCCAAACCTCGCCACCAATGTGTACCTGCAAGACAAATGGATATGCCCTCCAAGGATCTCAAGTCAAAGAATCATGATGCGTGAATCAAGTCACTAAAAGAGCCATTAAATCATGTATACTGGGACTACATCATACAAACATGTGCTTAAGAAACTAGATGTTTTTCCAAGTTTGGTTGTGGGTGGGTTGGCATGGTACTTCTTTTAAATGGATCAAAAACCCTAAGTCTAGGAATAACCCTATCTGAGTCATGTGAATGAAGTGAAATGGATGGGGGAAGTACTCAATGGGCATGGGGTTCATGACATGCAAGGGTCCATAGTATCTCATTTATGGGTGCCTTTGTGGAGGGTGTGTCACACCTTCATCCATAATGAATTTCTTCCAAGCCCATCGATCTCCTTTTATCTTTATTTCTTTGTAAATTATTTCAATATAGCATAGGGTGAGTGGCCTCACCACCCTGGCATGGTGACTAGGTAATGAAAATGTCACCCACAAGTACTTTCACAAAGATGAGAAGGTTGACTTCTGATGAGACCACCTTTCCCTTTGTCATGCAACTGAGAGCCATTACCCTGGTGTGATGACCATAAATGGTAATGTCATACTGTTAGATACCCATGTATGTGATAGGATGGAAGTTTCTTTTATTAAGATTTTATCTTTTTTCGACTAACTCTCGTATGGGCCTTCAGCCCCTTCTTCCCATGAAATTAGGAATGGTCCCTTCTAGGTTAAATCTAACCCAAAATCCCAAGAGATGATATCATGAGGGGAAATAATGATGGACAATGGTAAGTATGGTCGAGAGTGGCATGATGAATCATCAAAGGAAGATCCCAGAAACACCCCGTCCTAAGGGTGACCATATACTTGAGTGCCCCAAGCCAACCACTAGCATTTAAACAAGGTAAAAGGAATAGTTTCCAAAGAAAATGTCTCATAATAAAAAATAACCTCTGATACACAAGCTAGAATGCCTCAAATATTAAAATGGTACCCACCATCATACCTGACTAGTACCACATGGAGAAAGAACCAAGTGACCTGTGGTGGAAAGTTGGTGTGGACGATGACTAGGTGTTGGATCAATGTGGTGGCAATGCGGGTCTCTAGCTATGTAAAAGGGATATTTCTAGTCATGTGGCTTCTCAAAAATCCATATCTGCAACCTGAGGGCCTTGAGACATAATCTCCTTAGTTATCCACAAAATGGGGATAAAATCTGGCTCCTACTTGGGTACACATGTTCATCGTAGAGTGCATAAGAACCACAACATCTCCTGGTAGACCCGTGCCTACAAGGAAACATCAAACTATCAAGTGAAGGATGGCCTACTCATCCTCGTTCTCATATGGTCATAATCAAAACCAATTAACCTAGAAAAAGAAAAATTTGACAATTTTTTTTACTAAGTATACATATATGATGATGAAATCAATAATACAAGTAGAGAAAAATGAAAATGCAATGAAACTAAACTAACATGAGCAAACAAAATGAAATATGAAAGAAAACAAGATGACTTACCTACTTACCTGGGGTTCTGGGACCCTAAAGATCAAGTCTTGAAGGTTTCATGTGAAATTGTATAACCATTGCAACCATATGATCATCGGGCAAATACATTTCCCCCTATTCTTAATCATGTGAAACAAAAGAGATAAGTCCAACACATAGTAATGAAGAGCATAAATAAACATATAATCAATCTTGAAATAAAAATCATGGAGATAGGTGGGAGGGAGGAAATCCTGCAGAAAAGAGAAACCACAATCTTGATCGTCCTGGAAGTCTCACTTGCAAGCATAGACAAAATCCCAATCCATCCATATTTGGAGTGGAGTAGCATGTGTAGATGATGTCTCATCTTCATCCTCATCAAAAAAATCACTGCTCCATGAAGACTGAGAAGATGGGAGATAACTCAAGAAGACCCCATGCTTCACCCGAGGGGAAGAAATGAGTTATGGGATGGGCTCAGGTATAGAAGAATAAAAATGCTACCTCTTCATCTGCAAATCCTCATGAAAATATCCAAGACGACAAAAATTTTTATTTGTAGAGTGAACCTATGATTTCCCCGGGGATGGCTATGTCTTGGTACTCTTCCAAAATCAAGGGAGAATATGTCTGAAAATCCTCATAGAAAAAATATGCATCCCCAAAAGGATATGCATCACCCTAAATATGCTATGACAAGTCATTCTCAAATGGATCGAGCAAATATGTGATCATTTCACCATTGCCATCCCAAACATATGAGTCATATATGCACAGATACCAATCCTTTGTTTAAGGGATGCCCTCAATGTCATAAGTGGGATCTTCGTCAAAGGTGAAAAGAATCATGTCCCATCCACGTTTTCCAATCTATATGAAAGTGTCAATATGTTGATCAATTGTATTTGAGGGCTCTTCTAGTGCTCCTTCACTTCCAAGATCATGGAACATGATTTCATCAAGATCCTCGAAAGGGTCATAACTCATAGTGTTCTCTTCTTGATGTGTAGGAGGAATAACGACTTGGATGTATTCATTTGGGTCATTAAGTGAAAGAACTTCATCTTCATTAAATTCCTCCTCAGGATATTCAACGTGCTAAGCTTCATTAGGCTCTTCTTGGAAGATTTATTCATAAGCATGTTCTTCAAGCATCTCTTTTACTTGTTTCATCATCTCTTCAACGACTTAATTGATATATTTTTCCCTTTCCATCTGAAAAATTTCCTTCCATGAGAGATGGCGGGGTCTTCATTGATTCCAAGGTGCCATAGTCCCATAGACTAGAAGAACACCTCAAAGGAGTTTCTGGGGGACAGCAAGGCTTGTCAAAGGATTAAAGGGGAAAATAGGGGAAAGGTAAGTAATGGAAAGGTGGGTTCAGGAAATGGTGGAGTTGCCAGACAAACTTTGAAGAAGGTTTGTCAAAGGAAAATGGGTAGGTTCTTGGAGTGGAGTCACCAGGCAAGCTCGGGGTGAAGGCTTTGGGAAAGAGACTTTCCAAAAGTATCATTTAGGGCACGAAGAGGATTCAAAATACTCCTCGACAATGATGCTAAAATGCTATAGTGCAATTTGTAGGTTGGAAAAATCTTGACCCAACCAAGAAAGAAAGTGTTTCAACTAGGTAATCCTACACCCAATGTCACCTCGATGTGGGTCCCACACTTTAAGGGTGACTAGGTCACTCTAGGGAGGCGATCTCGGTGACCCTAGGGGGAATGAGAAGGATGAAGGGAAGTGTAAGGATAATTCCCCCGGAAGGTCAAGTTATGGAATAAATTATTGGTTGAAAATGGTAAGTGAAGAGAGGTAAATGGATACCAAGTAAAGAGATAGTTGTCAATGCACCTATACTTGCTCGAGACACAAGAAAATACCCTTTTCCAACCAAGTTTAGTAATGGATCAGCAAGTTAATATTCATGTCCCTAAAATACAGAAGCATAAATGTTAGTAAATCAACAATATATTACATCCAAATCAACAAGTAAAAGGTCTATATTAGTTAGCAATGTCAGCAATAAAACTAGTAACCAATGTGGACCGAAAATAACACTTCAAGATTGAATAAACATAGTTGTCATAAAAGTAAATTTCTGCAGCAGTATATCAGCCTTATGTTTGTATCATTCAATGGAGTACAAAAACAAATATGACCATCAACAAGTTTCAAAATCTATCCCAATAGATGCACCTAGGTTAGTAGGTTAAACTAGCAAAGTTATAGGGTTAATCTAGGGTTAGTTTGTTAGATATTAATGGTTAGGGTTAGATTTTAAAGCATACATAATGGTTGTAAGTTAGTTTTACTACAAAAATAATAATTTGTGGGATAAAGAGGATACCCTAAGGGATGAATAATCCCCAGGGCATCAAGATCATTATCCAAAAGAGACAACTTCAAAACTTGAAATTTGTACATTTACCAAGGCAACAATTTATTTCTCCCTTGCAATAAGTAAATGACTAGTGCCTTTAATAAAGGGTAAATGGAGTCAAGATAATGTGAATAATATATATAGGCTACTTCCTTGGGGGTTTAAACCCTTTTACTCCCTAAGGAAAGATTCTCTTAGCTACGGTTTCAACTAGGAGGTTGTATGCAATTATACTCCTCTTAGTAAACCCTTATGAAGCAATATTCCCTTAAAATAAATGGTGGAAACACAAGTAGGGGTGTATGCCCTTATACTCCCAACTTGGCTTAAGAAAATAGAACCTTTAACTTGTACAAATGATAATACAATGAAATAATGGAACCTTCAATCATTAAAAAGGTAATAAAATCTAGACTAACCACCAAAAAGAAATGAAGAAACCTTCCAAGGCTAGCGCACCATCTCCATCAACAATAACCAAGACATAGCCATAAACACAAGCACAAGAGAAAAAATAATCCAAGTGTAGCGAAAATTTCATTCCAAGAGCCTCTCACAATGGAGATTTATGTCTTATGTAAAAATTAAATGAGGTGATCTCAATTTATATCATCCTCCTAAACATAATTTATCCACAATTGTCCATAATATTAGGGTAAAACACATGACAAGGGGAGAACATCCCTTGTATTTATCCTTTACAATAATTTAACACCATTTGACACATAGAAAACCCTAAGACAAAGGTGATTTCATCCCTTGAAGGAGAACGTTTTGGAAAATTGAGCAATTCGTTGTAGTTGGGTTGCAAAGCAGGGCCTCCAAAGGCCATGTGGCAATTATCCATAGCCTCTCCACCTCAAAATTCCATGTTTCATGCTCTATTTCATCATCAACTACCACATGCCCCTCAAATGTGATGTTAAGAACATAGGGAGTGATCTTTTTCCCCTTATGGGAAAGTCGTTTGGCATGAAAAGGGTGGGGTATGTCTATCCAGCTGTCTTCTAGGCCTTCGAAGACATCTCTCTCTGTAGTATGAAATGTGGGTCTATGTCATCCATCCGATGGGCTGCTTGCCCCATGGAATCCCAAGCTAGGTTTGTTCTTCCAAAACTGGGCACCAACCTGTACTTGCAAGACAAATGGATACCCCCTCCAAGGAACTCAAGTCAAAGCATCATGATCAGTGAATAAAGTCAATAAAAGAGCCATTAAAGCATGTAAACTAGGACTACATCAAACAAACATGTGCTTAAGAAACTAGATGTTTTTCCAAGTTTGTTTGTGGGTGGGTTGGCATGGTACTTATTTTCAATGGATCAAAACTCGTAAGTCTAGGAACAACCCTATCCGAGTCATGTGAATGAAGTGGAAAGGATGGGGGAAGTACTCAATGGGCATGGGGTTCATGATATGCAAGGGTCCACAATATCTCATTTATGGGTGCCTTTGTGGAGGGTGTATCACACCTTCGTCCATAATGCATTTCTTCCAAGCCCATCAATTTCCTTTTATCTTTCTTTCTTTGTAACTTGTTTCAATATAGAACAGGGTGAGTTGGAGGCCACTTCCCTAGCGTGGTGACTAGGTAACGATCACCCACAAGTACTTTCATGGAGATGAGAAGGTTGGCTCGTGATGAGACCCCTTTCCCTCAGCCATTCAACTGAGAGCCATTACCATGGTGTGATGGCTATAAATGGTAATTCCATACCTTTAGATACACACAGACATGATATGATGGCTCATGATGAGACCCCCCATCCTCAACTGATCCTTTAAACATATTTATTTATTCTTTTCACGAGGTCCTTATTTTCTTGCGGAGAATATTTTCATTGCTTTCTTGGGATCTCCTAGGTGAAGCATATGGAAGGTTCTTTCATTAGGATTTTATATTTTTCCAGCTAACTCCCCTCTGGGCCTTCAACCCCTTCTTCCCATGAAATGAGGAATGGTCCCTTCTAGGGCCAGTCTACCCCAAAATCCTAAGAGATGATATCATGAGGGGAAATAATGATGGAGAGTGGTAAGTATGGTCGGGAGTGGCATGATGACTCATCAAAGGAAGCTCCCAGAAACACCCCATCCTAAGGGTGACCATCTACTTGAGTTCCCCAAACCAACCACCAACATTTAAACAAGGTAAAAGGCACAGTTTCCAAAGAAAATGTCTCATAATATAAAATAACCTCTGATACATAAGCTAGAATGCCTCAAATATTAAAATGATACCCACCATCATACATGAMTAGTATCACATGGAGCAAGACCTAAGTGACCTGTGGTGGCAAGCTAGTGTTGATAATGACCAGGTGTTGGATCACTGTGGTGGAAATGTGGGTCTCTAGCTATGTAAAATGGATATTGTTGGTCATGTGGCCTCTTGGCACTYCATATATGCAACCTGAGGACCTCGAGACATAATATCCTTAGTTATCCACAAAATGGGGATAACAGATCCCTTTTAGARTCCAACTGATATGTAAAATAAGTTCCATAATACTAGAACATATTGAGGCTCATACCAAAGAGTCAGGGGTATGTCAGGTGCTGAGGAAAAACTCTGCAATATGTGCTCGAAACCTGATTGCATTGCTTGGCCACCAATGCTTTGGAACCATGATCCAATAAAATCAATCCTCGATTTCTCATGATTGTTGTTGTCTATGGTTGGATGCGAATATTCTAGTTTAAAAATATTATCATCTTTCTCCTTATTACTGACTACATCCAAGATTCTTGATTCATCAACAATATCTTGAAAGCATTCTTCTTTTATACAATGATTGTGTTTCCATGGTGAGGTTGCACATCTGAATTGTTGTTGAACATTTGTAGGGAACTGTAAGGATACCTTTTGTTATTCATAAAAAAATTCATTATCTTCATAAATAAAACATATCACCCATGGATCCTGTTAGTCCTTAACCTTGTTTTTGACTAATTGAGTGTTCTTAGTCCTCATTCTACCCATTTTCCATGATTTTTTTGTTAAACTCTGTTTTTCCCTTCTTGGCTTGAAAGCTTATTTTAAATATTTTTATGCACATTTTAAATTTTTTCAAAGTTTTTAAAGATTAGGATATAATATGAAAGATTTCTATCACATCACTTGTCCTTTCCTTGTTTGAATTTTCAAATTTTGTCAAAATGGAAAGGGAGCTACAAGAATAGTGCTATTCTTACAGCGCTAGGAGTAACGATTTTTCTGCATGCACCACCTTACCCAGATCGTGTTCTAATGTTAAAAATCATTATTATAGGATCTACACATCTCTATATGATCTATT
>JASDQU010102397.1:150781-219556 GCA_032191745.1 Picea mariana
TGCCACATACCACCGGAAAGAGCATGATGTATACTATCCATTCATGGGTGTTGTATCTACATGTGCATTTTCCTTCATGTCCAAATAACTTCATCAATCTTGTGGTCCAAAACCCATGACTAGGGTTGACATCAATGACAACAACCAATCTTCCAACAATGGATGCATGATCATGTTTATACACTCATAAATGATTTTTGTATATCAGTGTTTGCCTGGTGTTTTAACCAGAAATAATGGATGCATACTCATACATATATGACCATAATCAGTTTATGTAGAGAATGAATAAGTTTAGATTATGAGTCGTTCCCTTGAGATTTTTCCCATGTATTTGACTCACGCTATGCCTTGGTTTGATTTCCCGAAGGCACCTCCCCCGGGGAAGTTCCCTCACCCTCCAGAGATGGAGTGAGTTCCTTTAAAGGACTACCTTTTTAGAAACCATACGAGCTTACATTACCACTGTCATAGAGTTCATAGCTCGGTAGTTTAAGAATTTCTTTTATTTAGGTCACCCAGTCTGGGGATATTTACCCAAGAACCCATTGAAGGATTTTGTAGTCTAAGTCTGGAAGCCTTGTACCCGAGAGAATGGTTCCCTCAGGTTTCGGCATTTCGGAGTTTCAGCTCCTGGGAACTCAAGTGTGAGACCTCCTGTCTTCGCATTTCGCAAAATCCCGATTTGCAAAACCTCGAAATGAGCTGAGCAGAGTGAATAGGCTTCGGAGTTTTGGCTCCTGGGAACTCAAGTGCGAGACCTCCTATCTTCGCATATCGCAAAATCCCAATTTGAAAAACTGAAATGAGCCGAGCAGAGTGGATAGGCTTCGGAGTTTCGGCTCTTGGGAACTCAAGTGCGAGACCTCCTGTCTTCGCATATCGCGAAACACCGACTTGCAAAACCTCGAAATGAGATGAGCAGAGTGGATAGGCTTCGAAGTTTCATCTCCTGGGAACTCAAGTGCGAGACCTCCTATCTTCGCATATCACGAAATCTTGATTTGCAAAAACCCGAAATGAGCTGAGCAGAGTGGATAGGCTTCAGATTTTCAACTCCTAGGAACTCAAGTGTGAGACCTCTTGTCTTCACATATCGCAAAACCCCGAATTGCGAAACCCCAAAATGAGCTTAGTAGATATATGGGTTTCGGTGTTTCGGTACTCGCGGAACCGAACGGTATGAACCCCTCGTCTTCTGGTATGCGAAACCCCGAAAGGTAGAGTGTCGGGATATAATCCAAGCCATTGATGAATTCGACAATCGGTTAGACCCTTCTTTTTGGGTTTCATCACTTCGAAAGACAAAGAACAGGGGAACGCTTGCATCACGATTCCTAGAATCGCGAAAGTCGAAAGCGCCTTTCTGGTAAGGCCAATGGTCATAGCCAATGATCACATGAGGAAGGATAAGGGAAGGTAGGGTTTGTACTAGGCCCCATAGAAACTCTGGGATTCTATTCCCCGATAAAGAAGCAAGAAAAGAAGAAAAAGGGAGAAAAGCCTTAGTTATCGTAGTGCGTGTGTGACAGGTGACATGTCCATACCTCTTCAGAAAATTTTCATTCTATTGTTGTTGATGGTGATCGATTCGCTAGATAACAAGCTGTAGATACAGCTTCTGCCCACCGTTCTTGCTGCAAGTTGTCATTATCAGCATACTCCTTGCTCTCTCTAGAAGAGTAATGTTCATGTGTTCAACAACTCAATTTTGCTGAGGAGTATAGGAAGTGGTTTTATGCCTATCGATCCCAAATTCCTTGCAATAATTCTCAAACTCCATTGATGTAAATTCACAACCATTATCAGTTCTTAAACATTTAATGGATCTACTAGTGCTCTTTTCCACTAAATCTTTAAACTACTTGAAGGCTGTAAATACATCAGCCTTACTTTTTAACATATAGATCCACACCTTCCTAGAGAAATCATCTATAAAAGAAACAAAATATGATGATCCTCCATACGAAACAATAGTGGATGGCCCCCAAACATCAGAATGGATATAATCAAGAATTCCTTCACTAGTGTGTCTTTCGGTTTTAAATATCTGCCTATTATGTTTTCCATAAATACAATGCTTACAAAAATCTAACTTTAAAGAATTTAGACTAGGAAGTAACTTGCAATCAGTTAATACCTTTAATCCTTGTTCACTCATATGGACCAACCGTTGATTCCATAGTCGAATAGAATCACTGTCGTTCTCAGATACCATTGTCGCATGATCTGATTCAGTCCTCCTTTCTAACAGAAACAGGTTACCAACCTTCTTTGCTTTCATAACCAATAGAATTCCTTTGTAGACCTTCATAACTCCACCTTGAACAATAATTTTGTAACCTTCTGTGTCTAAGACTCCCAAAGAGATTAGGTTCTTCCTAAGCTCAGGTACATGTCTTACATCAGTTAATATTTTAATAGTTCCATCAAACATCTTAATTCGAATGGTACCAATTCCCACAACTTTACATGAGTTATCATTTTCCATGTAAACTGTTCCATTATCTATAGACTGATCAATAATAAACAGTGTCTATGAAGACACATGTGGTTTGAAGAACCATAATCTAATAACCACTGTTGATCATGATGTGAACCGATACTAATTGATAAAACTTCATCAGTCATACCTGAACCTGTTATTGAACCTGTTTCAGTTGCATTTGCTTCCTTCATCTCTTTTAGAGGGTCTTCTTTGGAGGCTTGTTGTCGCTTCCAACAATCCTTCTTCAAGTGTCCAGATTTGCCACAAAACCAACACTTAAGCTTGCACTTTCTGCCCTTCGACTTTGACAGAGAGAAATCCCTCTGACCGTGTCCTCTTTCTTTAGGTCTTCCTCTGATTTCCATCACCTCATATGTAGAGGTTTCTTGATTGGATTTCTTCCTTGTTTCCTTAGACAGTAAAGCTCCAACAATTCATCAAAATCAATGCTTTCTATTGAACTGAAACTAATAGAGGTAACAAAGTGATCCCATGACGTGGACAAAGAACACAATAATGTAATTGCCTTATCTTCAGATTCAAATTTCACTCCCATGCTAGTTAACTAAACTAAGAGAGTATTAAAAGTATTCAATTGATCAGCTATCTTCATACCTTCCTTCATGAGAAAACTATACAATTGTCTTTTCAGGAAGATCCTGTTCGTCAAGGATTTCGTCATGTACAGGCTTTCCATTTTTGACCACAAATCAACTGTTGTTTCCTCTGTAACAATGTTGAACAGTACATCGTCGGCCAAACACACGCATATGGCACCCAGTGCTCTCGCATCCATCTCATCCCAATCTTTGTCTATTAATGACATGGGTTGCTTTTCTTTTCCCAAAAGCGCCTTCACCATGCCTTGTTACACGAGTAGATCGTGCATCTTAACCTTCCAGATCTCGAAATTGTTCTTTTCATTGAACTTCTCAATTTCAAACTTAGCACTATGCATCGTTTTTATTAGAGGAAACATAAAAAACACCATTGCTTGTAATAACCAAGGCCCTTTCACAAAATATGTGGAGGAATAATGGTTTAATCTTAACAAGGTTTTATAAAAGATTTAATAAAAAACCTTTTTAACCTCACCTTTTATTAAAAAGAAATTTAAAATTCACCTTTAAAAAAAAATAAAAATTAAATAAAATTCACCCCACCTTATTCCAATGTTTTAAACATTCACCTCACGACAAAGTCCTTGAACTTTTAAAAGTCAAACATGCATAAAATTTCATACTTTTACCACAAAAAAAGAATATTGATTTCTTTTACCATGCAATTTTTTTCTTTATCCATGGAGTTTAAGGAAGCCGTGTATCCCTGCACCTCTCATTGTGAGTGGCCTGCATACTTCAAAGGGTCGTCACACCTCCTGTATGGCTGGATTGCGAAGATCAAAAAAATTACCAGTGGAGCCGCCGCACCTCCCGACGCACCCAGGCTGCAGAAATTTCGAAAAACCACCACACCTCCCGAGGCATCTAGGATGCAGAAATTTGGAAACTTTACCCATGCATGAAGATTTTACTAGTGGTTGTCACGACCTTCGAGAGGAGAGACCTGTGGAAATTTGGGAATAGATGCACCTCGAGCTACTGCTGCTGCTCCTTCGAATTTTGATGCTCTCGACGTCCTCTCTTCCAACCAACTCTATTACCACTTGTTGTAATTTGCAAATGCAGAAACAAAAATATCAAATAAGACAATCAATAAAACGCAGACAAGAAACACAACAATTTACATGGTTCACCCAAACGTTGGGCTGCGTCCACCAAGCATAGGTATCAGTTGTTTTATTATTCAGATCAAGGAGATTATAGGAGCCTCACACACTCATCTCACACACCTCATTTTTTGCCTCTACGGGCTTACATAAATTTTTTATTCATTACACAGGAAAACTGTTTATTAAATGTAATCTCATCCATATTCTAACTTGGTCGTATTTGTTACAACCAACGCTGGATTATAGGATTTGAAATCCTATTCATGGAAGAATTCATTGTCACCAGATTCCAACAAGCACAACTATGATTATATACTTCATGTACAAGAATAAGGTAAACAATATGGATGACAAGAGGCTCCCAAAAATTGCTTCAAAATCTAGTCAAAATCACCAACATCTATGGGGAATGACATAAGTCTTGGCTAAATCATTGGGGAATAATAGTGGAACGAAATAAGTCTTGGCTAAAATAAGAACTAATTCTAATGAGTTGCATAGTGACACTGGGAGTTGAGAATTCCCCAAAACACCTTGTAAAGAAAGAATTTGTCACCTTTGTGGGTTGAAGATGAAAAACACTTTCTCAAAATTGGATCTCAATTTCAAAATATTTGTCACAATATAAGCTTCTCTTAATGTTTTTCAAGCATCAAAATAACATTTTAAAGAAATCCAAGTAATTTCTTACGTTTCTTAAAGTCCTATACACCATTTTTAATCTCTGTGAAAGTTAACCACGATCATCAAATAATTTTTGGTCAAATAACAATTTTTAATTGTTAAAATTGCATTTTTGAACATATAAATAGAGTCAACCCTTCAAACACTCTATTACACTCAAATTGTGAAATCTGAACAACTAATACTTACCATTCAAATAATTCTTCTAAATTTTTTTACAATATTTTGACAAACAATCTAAAAAAATATAACAATATTCCTTAAAAAAAAAATAACAATAACCAGTTCAAGTCATAATAGATTTAAAATACACTATGCAAAATGTATTAATTTTTTTATTCTTTTAAGTTGTGTAATATTGTGACGATATTTATTTGTTAAATGGGAATTGTATAGATGATTATTAAGGAGTGAGAGATTGTATCCTTGTCGGTTGGTAAGATCTAAATTGATCACCTAAACATTCACTTTCGTGAGATAAATTACAAAATGAAATTAGAATAATAACAGAGTGAAATTTAGAGTTAGTAGAAATTTATTTTAGTTTTAATTTATAGAAAGTTCTCGATATTTAATTTACGTAGGTGTAAATTTTATTTTAATTCTTTACATTTTATGAAGGATTTAGAGGAGTCAAATCCAAAATAAATTCAGAAGGATATATATATATATAGAGATAGGAATCAAATCCATACAGAGATAGATATGAGAGTTAATTTTTTTACATTTTATGAAGCATTTAGAGTAATCATATTCAAAATGAATATATATATATATAGAGAGAGAGTGTGTGTTAAATTTCTAATAATGTGTAACAATTTAAATTGATTATTTAATTTTCATAGTTGTTAATTTAAATTTATTTATTTTATTAAAATAAATAAGTTTTTTTCATTATTTTATTATTAAAAGGTAGGTGAAGTAATTAATGAAGAGATAAGGTAGTTGGGGAATTGAATGAGAGGGGAGGATAAAGAAAAGAGGAAGGGACTTGGAGAGGGGTCTCATTTTGTTTTGGAAAATTCTGCAAGAGATGAAAGAGGAGAAAAATTGAAAAGAACAATTGTTTTGAGGATCTCTCATAGTGCGTTGTTGTTGCTGGGAACTTTGGGTTCGAAGGCGATCCCTGTAGTTAGGGAGCCGAAGAGATTGTTCCTAGGTGATTTTACTTATCATTATGCTATCGTTAATATGATGTTGATGTTATTGTTATTATTTTGTTGTTTATTCTTGATATAAGACAATCATGAAAGAAAAATTGCAGTTATTTCTGTTAGAGATAATGCTTATAGTTGTTGTAACTGTGAGTTTCTATGTTAACTATTTTTAGCTAATCAGATCCACTTTCTTAGGATCTAGATTGCTAGGAGTCGGTGATCTGGGTGCTATATATGTAACCTCCATTTGTCTATGAAAGATGAATTGAATTGTGTTGTGTGCAATATGCCTGCTCTCTCAATTTCCAAGTTGGTATCAGAGCATGACTGGGCTTAGATCCTCACGAAGTGCCCATGCATATGAGAGAAATGTAAGATCAATCTGCTGTAGGAATAGGTTAGTTGTAGTAGAGTAAATTAACAGTGTGAGAGTAGATTAGTTGTGAGTGTTGTTTTGTGTGCCTGTGTGAATTGGTTTATTGGTTAAGAAATTTGTAAGAGTATCACTATCAGAACAAGAGGAAATCACGTTGGAGAAGAGGCAGACTAGAAGGAACCACCGCTCTATTGCTACATCCATGAATTAAAGGAGGAAACACAATAACTGCCGTTGTAAGATTGACTCCCAGATCACCGAAATTAAGGGATCGCTGCCCCTGTTCATTTCCATGAGGGATCCCTGCCACTATTCTTTTCCATGTGTAATGCATAACAAAGCAATGAGGTGAGAGGCATTTCTACTGCACCGATTGTGCATTTGATCTGTTCCTTGAGTCCATCTGCAACATCTGATCTGAAGCCAAAGACATCACCTCAGAAATTGAGTCATTCTAGAGGTTCAAAGAGTCGTCGCTTGCATGAACAAGGGTCCATGGATGCATTTGCTGAATCAATGTGCCCTGATTCCTCTTTGTTGTGTCTTTCCCCTCATACGCAATTGTTACACAGTTTTGGAGGAACAACCAATGATACGCCAACAAATCTTCCATTGGGGACGGGATCACATTGACTGAAAGGTTCGTGCCTTCCAAAATTGAGATCTTCAACATCATTGGAAGCCAAGTGAATTCAGACATCATGGGAAATTCATAAGGAGGGGTCTATAGTATTTATTTGAAAAATGAGTGAATTTGGTTGCTGTGCTCTGGACCATTGTGCCTTGGGCCATTGATATGTGCTGCCTAGATTAAATCTGTTGTAGCCACATGGAGGAGAGGACTCTGCCACGTTTGTGAATTATTAACTCAATATACTTGATGAAAATTCCATTACATCTACACTTGATGAGATCGATTTAGTAAAAACAAAAAATAAGAATTCTAGATCTGTGAGCTCAAGATCACTGAAGGTAAAATGGCAGACGAATAACCAGTTGGCACATGGAGTTGTTCTGTCTCAGTGTTTTTCAGATTGTGCGTGTTTTTTCTGAAAGTTGGTGTGTGAAATTTATTTATTTTTTCTGTAAAATCATAATGATGAAGAACCAACTTCAGAACATAGTGACATAATTCATACTTGTAGTTCTTGATGTTCTTCGGAGCTATAAGGACACATGACTAGTTTGAGTATGTATACAATTATGTTCAAAGATGAAGATTATTGTTGTACTTCGGTTCTTCAAAGTCAACACTTACTGGTTATCATTGTGTTGGTGAGTGTGTAAAAAGGTCATTTTGTAAGATCGATTACTGAATGTTGCAGTATCGAGACTATTCTTCGGGGTAGTTCATAATCGTCGATCCTATAGATACTTCAAAGATGGTCGGAAGTGGTTGTATTTGTGTTGTATGAAGTGGTAGCTTGAAGATGATGGGAGAGAAAGAGCATGTCTATGAAGTTCAGAAATGGGTGTAACCGTGTATGAGGACCACTGAGACAGACATGACAAAATTTGTGATGTAACCTTTTGTTATGTTTTGTAATTTGTGATTGTAATGATGATGATGATGATGATGATGATGATTAACGTCCACTAAGACCTAATTGGTCTATCATACCTTAAGAGGGTAAGTGATTGCTTGTGATTCTTTAGAATTTTGTTTCTGTGCTCGAAAAGCATTAAGAGAAGCTTTCCAAGATCACCATACTTTTGTTGAGTTAAGATGTTAGGAAGGTTGGTAGTGTGATCAATATTTTGAAAATGAGATCTAATATGGGTATAGGTTGGACAATCTAAGAGAAAGTGCTTTTCATCTTCAACCTTCTTAGTGTCACAAAGGTGACACACTCTTTCATCGCATGGCGTTTTAGGAATTGACCAATGCCCAGTTTCACTATGGAGCTCGTGAGAATTTGTTCTTATCTTAGAAATATTTATTTTTTTCTTTACACTTGGCAAAACAGATAGATAATTTTGATCTTCTAGATTAGGGTTGATTACATCTTTATAATAACTTAATTTTCTTTTTTCCTCTAACTCTTTATCACACCACATTTTTTCCTTAAATTTTGATTTGACGTTTTTTTTTAACAGTATCTTTATTCTGCAAAATGGTTTCTTCCATGACTCCCCAATAGTTTATCCAAGATCGAGCGTCTTTATGCCATCCTCGCTTGAGTCGATAGTGGTTATGACTTGATTTGGAAGCAATTTTAGGTAGCCTCTTGTCTTCCATGTTGTTTAACGTGTTCTTATGAGTTAGGTATCTAGTCATAGCCATGCTCTCAATGGGGGAGAGGCTTGTTTCTACGAGGAGGATGGGATAGGGTGTATTTCCTTTAATTTTGAGATTATAGGTTATAAAACTCTTTTGTATTTGCTCTATCTTTCTCCAGGATTCATGAGAGATACTACAGCCCCAGACTTCACATCGATAAAGAATAACAAGTGTAACAAGAGTCTCAAAGAGGAGTTTCTTCTTATCCCAACTCCAAAGTTCAACGGATTTACAATTGTTTTCAAGCCCATAATAAGCTTTCCATCCCCCAATAATCCTTTTCTCAATGATATAATTCCAATTAAGCTTGTGGTGAATATCAATTCCAAGATATTTGTATGAAGTCACTTCCTCCAAGTTGTTGTTGTCATATACCAAGGTATCATAAGGGATCTTATTGGATTTATTAATCATGTCCTTAGTCTTATCAGTATTAACAGTCATGCCCATATTGGAGCAAAAATCCTTGAGGATTCTTAGTTGGTTTTCAAGATCATGGGGACTCCTTTTCATAAGAACAATATCATTGGCATAAAGAAGAAGATTGATGACTATACCAGTGAGAGTAGGGCTGACACAACCTGCTTTTTCCAAGCATTCTTCTAATTTATCAATGTATATGCCAAAAAGGGTAGGGGACAAGGGACAACCTTGTTTGACTCCGATATTGTAGTTAATCTCTTTTGACCAGCCCTCAGTGTTTTTAAACTTAGCAATAACGTTCTCATACATCCTTATTGTAGCAGCCCTCAACTCGAGAGGCACTTTTATCTTTTCCAACCTATTCCAAAGGTTTTTCCTAGGAACCATGTCAAGAGCTTTTCTAAAGTCAACAAAACAACAAAAAAGATTGGTTTTAGTATTGCGGAACTCCTCTGCAATGATCCTAAAGGTAACAAGATGGTCCACAGTTGAATGATATCTCCTAAACCCGGCCTGACCTTTAGCTCTTTTACCGTGACTTTATAGCCAAATGCTAATTTTCTTTTCCAAAATAATTCCATAAAGCTTGGCTAAAATCAGGCTAATCATAATGGTCCTATAATTCGAGGGAATGTTTTTAACTCCATTTTTAAAAATAGGAACAATGAGGCTTTGCGTCCAGGGTTTAAGGAAGCCCTGATTGACTGCTAAATTGAAGAGCTTGTGTATGTGAGGGATAAGGATTGGCCCTCCGATTTTAAAAATTTCAGCTTGATAGCCTTCAATGTCCTTAGCTTTCCGATTTGCGAGCCGCTTAACCCCAAACTTTATGTCATCTAAAGAAAAAACTTCTTCCTTTGTAGGGACAATAGGAATGGTTTCCATGGCATTATGGAACTCGTAAAGACTTTTAAGGTATGAATTCCAGTCCGTTAAGGGAATCCTACTATTTTCTTTAGAAAATTTGGCTCCAGAACTTCTTAGGATCCAACTTGTATACTTGTGAAAGTTGCTCTTGGCTTTTTCCTTTTAATTAGGGCTTTGTACGTATTGATCTTATCAAGTTTTAAGGGCTCATTAGAAGCATCCCTAATATTTGTAATGTAAACATTAAAGGAGGGTGTTAGAGATAATACTTAGAGCTGTTGTAACTGTGAGTTTCTAGGTTAATTATTTGAATTAAATTGTGTTCTGTAGAATATGCCTGCTCTCTCAATTTCAAAATATTTCAGTAGGATTTTAGGACATAATTATTATTTTATTGAGTCTTGGAAATGAACGCCTTACAGAATGCAGGCAAAGAAATAACAACGATGAAAAGTGAACCTGAAAAGCATCGAATCTTGTTGTTTGCAGGCCAGCCTTTGCCAATAATTACGTGATTCCTTGAAATCTTGATAACGAAGATAAAGGAAACTAACCAGAAGCCCGGCAACTTTATTGAAATAACGTAGACAGAAAGATGAAGTTGATATTCTTGATGCCTTTATACAGTTGACAGAATGCGTATGCACATAGACAAACCAGGCCCCTGAACGTCACAATTGCTTTACAGATGTTTATTATAGGGATTACCTCTGTACAAGCATTGGGAATCCATGACTGGATGGATTAGAGCCTCTTCTCAACCGGGACCTTATTATCTATTCTTGGTGCAATTTATGATGAAGGCTCCTGCGTGGAGACTCCTTAGAATTATAAGTACTCTGAGCTTTCTATGGATAGTTTCAGTATCTGGTGCTTACGACAGAATGGGAGCTTTCCAATCTGAGAATCGAAAGAGCCTGGATTTCCATTCATTGTCCCTTGGAAGCCTCAACAGTTCTCTTTCTAGCCCTTGTGAAATTTGTGGCAACAATGGCTCTTGTAAGCTTTTCCAGAGCTCTGTGAGTTGCTTAGAAAATGGATGTTGCAACGGAGAGCATATTGTGGAGGCTAAAAACTTCAAGAGACGAGATGACCAAGAGGCTGAAGGTGCTGATCCAAATAATGAAGTTGCTGATCCAGATAATGTAACGGAGGCCAACGGAAAACTTCGCAGGCCCAGATCACACCGCCACTGGATCGCTCATTTGCTGCCTACAATTTCTATTGTTTTGGTGGTAGTAACTGTGGTTGCAGTAGCAATTTGTTGTTACGTCCACATAACCAGGCCAGACCTCTTCCAGGAAAGGAGATCGGTGGCCCTGCAGGAGAACAACGACGCTTAAAACATATAACATTTTGTAACGTAAGTTGCATTTTTATTGCGCCAAGTTGTGATTTTGTTTGTTAGCTGGCCTTTTCTTTTCTCTACCCTGCTATTGTCATTAAAATTTTGTTTTAACTTTCAAATTCACAAATTCAATATAAACAATATTTCAATACACATAGTTTCAGAGGTGTAAGATAGTTGGTGACGAAGTGTGGTGTTAAGACATTTTCGTTCTAAAGTTGATGGGAAAAAAATCTAACCATGTTAAATGTTGAAATTCACAAATTCAATATAAATAACATTTCAATATACATAGTCTCCCAGGTGTAAGACAGTCGGGAGTGTGCTGTTAAGGCACTCCTGTTCTTAACCTGCTGGAAAAAAAAATCCAACCATATTAAGGGTTAATCCAATCATATTAAAAATTAATGTAGCTCAAACCTGATGCAATCTCCAAATATACAATTTAACAAACAAACAAAAACATTTCAATACATATACAACAGATTTTATGTAAGGACATATTTTATATACAGAGATCTTAGAACGTCTTGAGATTAAAGCTTAGCTTAATAGATAAGTGATTAATATGAATGTATGCTTTAAAAAAAGTGTCAAACCATTCATTCAGTTATTCAAACTATTCATGGGATTTCTCAGTTTCTTCGCTGTTAACAATAAGGCTCTGATAATTGCAAAACCTATTTCATTTCAGCGATAAACTGTTCAGCTTTTGTGATGTACGAAGTTCTTACTAAAAATCCAGGAAAAGGATTTGATTTTATGCGGATTGGATTCCCGATATGCCATTCCCATTCTTGTACTATTTATTCGGCCACTAATGGACGATTCGGCTACAGTGTATAAAATAAAATTTGATTCTATTCGTTTTGTGAGTATCTCGCCGAAATGTGATTGATTTTAATGCTGCGAAGCAATGTTGGGATCACATTTATGAGTGAAACATCGAGATTGAATTGGTAATATATGTTTTACATGTAGTTGAACAGAAGAATATTGTTGTTATTTATTTCCAGAGGAACAGACCTTTTTCTTTTTTGAAATCATGGGTTGTGTTTTATTCCCTTTCATGGCTTTTGTATTTTATTCCTCGTCCAATTGGGTTTCCTATTGCATTGATTAAGTAGACCAGTAGACCATAAAGAAAAGGACGAAGCACAAACTTGAAAGCTCAGAAAATTTGGGCTTACATTTCAAGTTAGAGCATAAAAGAATAGATTATGGAAAAAAAAAATTCAACAGAAAAATTACTTTTTATATTAGTAAATATAAATATGTGCATTTTAAGTTAACTTCATAGTTCTAGTTCTTGCTGGCAAAACCTAACACATTTTCAAAACATAAACCCTAACCCATACAGTAAGAAAGTACTAAGAGAAGTCTCTACTCTGGAGCTTTTAAAAGCACAAAATACACAGCATCCTGTGAAGCATGAGACACAGAAGGGAAACGACCCAACAAAAACTCCAAAAAGAACTAAGCTGCGAGCCAAAGACATAGAAACATATAATCTTGGGGCTGCCCTCCAGGATCTCCTTTTCCAAGATTGAAAAAACCAAAAATGACAGGCTAAGGAGTTAAAAAGGATTGAAAGAGAGGGTGGGTCCCTCATTTTCATTTACCCATCAAATATATTCTATCTTTCTTTTGGTCTTTGATAGTGCTTTTTTTCAAAAAAACATCTGCTTCCATGTTTAGCTCTCTCTATACATGAGTGTAGTGGATTTCTCTAAATGGAGCTTGTCTCTATTCTTCAACCGCTCAATAATGATCTTTGCTGTCATATTTGTTCCCGAGCCACAATTGAAGGTCCACTTATAGACTGAGTTTTCACTAGTCTTTATTAAACCCCTGCCACACACCTAAGGTCACTTAAATGCACAACACATCTAACCATAACTATAGGAGTAATAAAACACAGGTTCTGAAAAATGCAAGCTTTGGCTATCTTCACAAATAGCTCAAAAAGAAAAATGGCTTTAACTTTAGAAACAATAGAGAAAGTGGATGGTTTGCTTCCTCTCAAATAAATTTATTCCTCTCCAACCAAACAAACCAGCATATAATGGAGGGAAGCTTACTGAAAGTGGCCTCCTTTTTATGCCAATTTTCAAAGCATCCACATAAAATAAAATTGAAAGCGCAGAAAATTGAGGTTTACATTTCAAGTCTGTATAGCACAAAAAAAAAGGACGAAGCACAAACTTGAAGTGCAGAAAATTGAAGTTTACATTTCGACTTTTTCAATGTCA
Organism: Picea mariana; assembly: GCA_032191745.1. Classification (NCBI taxonomy): domain Eukaryota; kingdom Viridiplantae; phylum Streptophyta; class Pinopsida; order Pinales; family Pinaceae; genus Picea; species Picea mariana. The sequence goes on from JASDQU010102397.1 coordinate 164,390, forward strand.
TGCTGTTGAATGAATGGAAGTTCAAGATTGAATCTAATAGTTTCAAACAGAGAAGGCTGTTGCGCTTATGCCTGGACCATTAAATATCTTAAACTTCTATGAATCTCTTAAGAAAGGACGAGTAACTTCCTGACTTGTTTCCGTTTAATGAAAATATGCAAACTAGAGATATTAATTAAAAGGGAAGCTTCAATGCTATCAAAACGACTGTAGTAACAATTGTAGTATAAATATCCGATCGATATAGGCCCGATTTAGGTTTAAATGTAGGTTTCAAGCCTTTAATCAGCATATGTAAACTAAAGAGATTAATTCAAAGAGAAGCTTCAATGTTATACAGTGTAGTATAGATATCCGATGGATATATACCAGATATAGGTTTTAAATGTGATTTTAACATTTTAAGTATCAATTCAATGAAATGAACATATATACACATTTTTTTTTATATATGTTTTCCTATATGGATGGATGAAAGAAGTTGAGTAATCGACATTTTGAAGCACACCAAAGCTAGTGCCATAATAGATCCATAATCTTTGAAACCAACAACAAACACATAAGACGCTAGGTTAGCATTGTTTGCCATATATGTGTCTAAAAAAATATAGAACTAGCACAGCCGACTGCCGAAAGGGGAGCCGTGACTGAGCCGTGACTCCAACACAGAGCGCACAAACTACTTTTCAGATATAAAAAATGAATGATTGTCATCAAAATGAAACGTGTGCAGAGTGTTTCTTAATGATATAAACGTGGCTTGTATATATTTTAATCCTCCTTAATCATTTGAACATCTTCAATGCTTAGCCATCAGATTAAAATTTAAGATTAAAAGATCATTAATTGTGCCCATTGTCAATAGGTGTACGCCTTTCGACTTTATTAATAAAGCATATAAAGTTTTAGTTAATGTGTGATTCAACTGTAATAATAGTTTTAATAAGTTAAAGCTATACCATATTAATATAGTTTCTCCTATTTTTAAATTTCTTAATGGTTAAGATAGATAGGAAAATTTGGAGTGAGAATTATAATTTTTTATCTTTAAATCATATTTAAATTTAAATAGATTGAAGTTTATATTTCAAAAATTTTATTCTAATAAATTCAAGAGGAACTCAAATGATTTTATGTCTTCAATGGTAAAATTATGGGCATTGGGGTTCATCCTTAAAATACATTTCATCACACTTTCTAGCATATAAGCCAGAATGGGAGTGTTGCTACCTTGTCAACCCCACACTATTATCGACAAACAACAACTTGCTCACACGTGTATACTCTACCCCGCCATTGGAATTGAACATATGACCTCCTAGTGCATGACAAAGCTCTATAAGTCAATAACATAGCTACAGAACTAGATTGACATTGCTAGAGTTTAACAACTATGAAACTAGTGCACTTATACAATCACAAGATGTAGATTCTATGGAATTGAATATGGACAAAATCAACACTGTAAAAAAAAATTATTAGAAAAGAGACATAATTGAACTCCTTATTGAACAATACAACCAATTTCATTCTGTGTATTATAATCTAGAGGTCTTAGACTCTCCACAATTCATATAACTACACACTGGAAAGATCATAGTGCAAAATGGTCTCAAACTCCAAGATCATGAGCTAGACATTCGCTCTCCCACTCTTTTTTTCCAGATCATTAGAGTTGAATCCCTTTTCAAGCTAATACTATAGATTTATAATTTCCTCTCAACCCATTTAGTTCATGTGGAAGTCAAACAGTCTTTGCAACAATTCACATTTTCCAACATTTCCTCTATGAATCCCCCTAGTGGTAGTGTGGATTTAATTTCTCTTTAACTATGCCCGATTTTTTCTCATGCATTTTTCTTTAGCTTCTACGGAAACATGTGGATCCATATCCAAAGGAGTAGGAAACTCCATGATATTTACCTTATTTAGCAATCACACACTCCTTTCGTAGCCAAGGACATTTAAGTTTCATATCATATCTCTTATGTAGCCATGTTGACTTCCTAATTTCATCCAACTAAATAAATCAACTTAATAATAAATAATCTAAACTGGAAGGAAACTATTTTTATGCTAATTACATGAGCCCAGGGATGCTCCCACATCATAAACCCTTTCTAAGAAAATGTGATCATCCATCTCATGTGGGCTAAACTGTGGACACTTCAAGTAATGTAGGCCACTGAAGGTGACCCGATTCCTCCTTTGCAGATTCATATTCTAAATTTTTGTTCTTCCACTTGACCAAATACTCAAAATAATCTTATCCTCGATTCTTCTTTCTAACTCTCTTTGCCAATATTTCCTCAATTTCTTCAACTGGTTTGAGTGACGAATTTTCTTCGCATTCTTACAAGGTGCTTACTTTACCATCGTCTTCTCATTCATGAAACTCATATAAGTAAGAAATATTAAATATTGGATAAGTATCAAAGGCCTTTGGAAAATTTAGCTTGTAGGCATTATTAAAAGATTTCCTCAAAATCTCAGAGAGACAAGTTTTCTTGTACTTGAGTTTGCTATATGCTCCTATGGGAAATCTATCCTTTTTCAAATGTGTCATCACTGCATCACATCTTCAAAAACATTCAATATCCTATGCAAATATACCTTTTTCTTATAGCTATCATTACTTTGTTGTCACTTCTTCCAAACCTACTCATGAATCTCATGCATGCTCTCTGCAAAACTATTTGAATCAATGCTCCTTTTATCCTTGAATTCTGAGAACTTAATCAAGTCTACAACACCCTTTGTAGGCATTCCATACACCACTTGAAATGGAATTCTACGAATGGATTGATTCATTGAAGTATTGTAAGCAAATTCATCATGAGCTAAAACCAAATCCCATTGACTCAATTTGTCTCTAATCAAATTTATCAACAAGTTTCCTAGAATTTGGTTACTTACCTCTATTTGACCATTTTATTGTGAATGATACATGGACTTGTTTGCAACTTGGAACCCATCTACTTGCAAAAATTCCTCTAAAAAATACCAATAAACTGAGTATATTTTCCATGTATTTTCCCAAAGTGATACTCCTAGGAAACTCATGCAACCTCAGACAATATCTTGGAAAAATGACATAGTGACATGTGTAGCATCATTAGTCTTCTTGCACAATATGAAATGTGCCATCTTAGAAAATCTATCCAACACAACTAGCACTAAATCATAACCTCTCCACATCTTGGGAATTCCCAAAACAAAATCCATGCTTATATCTTCCCACACCTTCTATGGTATTAGTAAAGGAGTATATAAGCCAATGTTTAGACTTCTTCCTTTATCCAATTAAAAATTTCTACACCACTCGGCAAAATTTTTCAATTGGCTTGAATGGAAACTATCCTTCTCATTCTTACATGGTACTTACTTCACCATCATCTTCTCCTTCATAAAACTCAGATAAGTCAGAAACATTAAATATTGGATAAATATTAAAGTCCTTTGGAAAATCTAGCTTATAGTTGTCATTAGAAAATTTCCTCAAAATCTCACACAAACTGATTTTCTTGTACTTGATTTTTCCATATGCTCCTATGGAAAATCTATCCTTCTTCAAATGCATCATCACTACATCACCCTCTTCAAAATGTTATAACTTAAAACAATAGTGAGAGGGGGGTGAATCAATATTGTATCATATTTCTCGATTTTCTTTCCTTTCAACAAGTTAAAGTTATTTATAAGTGCTTACTTTATCAACAATACATGAAAAACACAAAACAAAACATAGAAAAACATATTACACCATAAGTTTTACGTGGAAACCCAATGCGGGAGAAAACAACAAAACACATTTCTTTATGTTATTCTGCAAACACCAACTTACAATTTATAATTATTTAGTTTGACAGGCACCCACCTGTCACACATGAGGACACCAATTCTCTCATGCACCAACATATCGCAAACAATGAGGATACCAATCCTCTCAAGCACCAGTATTGTCACAGATAATGAGGACACTGATCCTCTCAGGCACCAACCTATCGTAGATAATGAGGACACCAATCCTCAGTGAGCTTCAACTCACCCTAGCACAACCCTGCCACCCTAAATTCAGTTTTAATAAAAATATTCTTACAGAACTAAACCTTTATCTACAAAAATTAATCTGATATGTCACTATTTCAGTTTTGTTGAACAATTATAGGTCCTTTTTCTTTTCTTTTCATTAACACATTACTCGAACATAGTGCATCCTTATTTATAATGTTTTTTCCTGAGTTCCCATTCTTGTATGTGGACACATAACAGTTACATTGTGGACATATTTTTACCAGATCAAAGTCTCGTTAGTTACACTTTTTCTAAATAAAGTATGTAGACGCATGACAATTATATTGTGGATAAATATTGACCAGATCAAGATCTAGTTTTAGATGGAAATTCTTTGACTAAATCAAACATACCAAATCTTCTTACGAATGAGCTCTAGCTCATCTCTAGCAATATAACTTAGTCTTATTAGAGAATCTACTAATGAATGATGCAACAAATCACATTCTGGTATATTGAGAACCTGTCGCGCAAATAGAATAAGATCCCAAGGTTCAAGTCACAAGTCATCATCTTGTCACACTTTCCCTCCAGTGCACTCACCTAGTGGCTCTGTTCATCCTGTTTCATTCCACTCCGTCACTTGTCACACAGGCTCCATTTCTTCACACTTTACTGTGCCATTTGTTGCACTTCCTCAAGGCACCCTGCAAATTTTCTTTTGCACAATATTCCACACAATCCATCATAGTCCACTCTGTCTTGCAACTTCCACATATTTCATCGCAATCCACTCCATCACACTAGCTTCATCTCTACCCAAAGGTCATTGTTCATCGACGCTTGCAAAGGTTATTCAACTATGTTTTCTTCGATTTCACTTCACACATTCCTTCCAATATTCTCTTTGCAAAGGTCATCTCTACACCTTCTAATCTTCCTCTGCATTTCTATTTACCTTTCATGCACTTCCACTGCTTTTGCGCCATATTTTCTTGTGCGCCATGTACATTACTTTTTTGACATCAATGACAACATATGCAAAACACAAAAACATTCAATCTGATATGATTTTTTTTTTTCTCATAGCTAACATTACTCTATTATAACTTATTCCAAACCTAGTCATGAATCTCATGCATTCTCTATGGAAAACTATCTTCATCAATGCTCATTTTATTCTCGAATTTTGACAACTTAATTAAGTCTATAACAAATTTTTAGAAATTACATTAACTACTTGAAATGAAATTCAACCAATGGGCTGATTCATTAAAGTATTGCAAGAAAATTTATCTTCGGCTATAGGAAAATCACATTGACCCAGTTTCTCTCTAATCAAATTTCTCAACACGTTTCCTAGACTTCGGCTACCTACCTCCATTAGACAATTTTCTTGCAAATGATACATCGAGTTGTACTGCAAATTGGAACCCATGTTCTTCCAAAGAGTTGTAACATCCTCACTTTCAAAACCCAAACTAACGATGTATATTATAAATGTAGTACATGGTCAAGACCCAAGTGATGTATATTGTAAATGTAGTATGTGACCAAGAGCTAAAACGATGTAATATGTAAATTGAATATAATGGATAAAATGTATCACCATTTGCAGATGAACATGGATGAATATTTGGGGGCTAAGTATCCACTAGAGAGGGAAGGGGTCCAAGGGGGAGAGTTTACCCATGTCTATTTAAACCAAAATCCATTTCTTGTTTCTTTCAAAATTATCCTTACCATGAACCTTCCATTAGTTGTTGAGTGTTCTAAAGCCCAATCATTGAATTCATGTAAGAGGGTGGGTGTGAGATTCACATCCCATAGTTATTTAGAGCATGGGGGTTGAGTACAACCATATTGGGGAAGAGTGCAGGTCAATCAAGAAAGAGAAGGGGAGGAAATTCGTATGGGTAGGAGAACAAAATTATGCATTCACGTTTTTGGAGAGAGAGTTGTTTTTACATGGATTTTTCTTGCCAGCAATGGAGTTTTGAGTGTTGAATCTTGAAGGTATCTTTTGTGGGCATGTTTGGTAGATATTTGGAGCTGCAATTTCATGGAGAAAGATGTTGTGATCCTGTGAGTGATTTTCTATTTGAAATTCATCCAAGGAGGCATGCGTTTTGCTATTGGGAGAATTCATGTTGCAACTATATAATTTCTAAGGTCCCAACAAGTATAATTCCTTCCCAACCTTTGTTGGAATCCCTGGAGGGGAGTGGAAAGGCCTGAGGTATTGTGAGAAGTGAAAGGGGATTCCATCCATAGGGTTGTGTAGGTTGAGGGGAAGAGAGATGGTGGATTGGAATTAGTTGTGAGTTGACTGTTGAGAAGGGAAAATTAGCCATCCTTAGGGACCACCATTTCTTTTGAATTCATAGTCCCAGCTCGGGGGTGTCTTGTTTTTGAGAACTCAAACAACAAGGCTACAGTTCAGAGGAACTTCCATCCTTTGCAGTGGGTTGCACATTTTATAAGATAAGTGTTGTTATTTGTTGTGCTTATGCATGCATAATGCTAATATAGTTCTTGTGCAATTTACTCTGAATCATATTTGGTTAATATTGTTTGTTGGGAGAAAAATGATGCATTTAAATCCTTGTTTATGTGGTTAAATGTTGTTGTACATTATTTAGTTGTTTCTATGCATAGTTAAGCAATTATATTTATGTTTTAAAGAAACATAGACAGTTACATGCGTATGAAGTTCATGTTGTGAGTTATTTCCACATTTAGAGTGAGTATCAAAAATTTTTGTTGGCTCATTTTAGCAGTGACATGACTCAGTTGGGGGATACGTACGTTACAAAGTGGTATCAAAGCTTTTGGTTCAACACTAGACCCATATGGGCCAAGAACCAATGAAAATTTGGATAAATTTGTTGTTACAGACTTTGGTCTCAATGAATTGAGGAAAAATGGTGGAAAACCATAATGAAAATCCAAGAATTCATGGAAAAAATAGAGATTTAGTTTTGTAAAAAATGTCTAATATGCTTAATTGTATTAATCAGACAGATTGTTGAGTTAAATTTTACTTGCAAGGTTGAAAATTCATGTTTTAGTGGAGGTCGACGGAGCTAGGAGTGTTCAACAAATCAATGATCGAGATGATGCTTGATATTGATATCAACGACCTAGATTCATTGTGATAAAATTTTAAAATTTATAATGTTTCTAAGTTTGGAAAGGTTTCTAGATCGACGTCTGAGATTCAATTTCAACAGTTGGGAAAAGGAGACAAATTGATGACCTAGATTCATCGAGGAATTTGGACAAAGTTTTGAAGTGTTGGAATTCTTTAACAAAATTTGTCGATGGTCGATGATCGGGCATGGATAGATTTGAGAAAAGTATTGGAAAACTAATGGTTGAGATCATTTCAATATAGAAGATCAATAGCCAAGATTCATCTTGGTTTTCATAACAAAATTGTAAGTGTTGGAGTTCGCCAACAGAAATCATCGATGGTTGATAATCGGGGATCAAGAAAACTAGCGAGAAGTTTCATGTGTTCGAAGGAAATTTACGATCACCAATGGTAGATGATCGAGAATCGACAGATTTACTGGAGTGTTTTAAGTCTTCCAAGAGAATTGGTTGATCACCAATGGTCAATGATTGGGCATCGAAAAATTTAGCAAAGTGTTTTAAGTCTTCCAAGAGAAGTGGTAGATCATCGATGAAGGAAAAGAGGACAATGACATCATCATCTACATGTCATTCCATGTCAACATCCACATGCCATGCCATGTCATCCAAGTTGATATCTCAGAGTGACATGCCATGCTACATTATCATATATGTGCCATGCCACTTCAACATCTACATGTCATTCCACATCAACATAGTTTCCATGTTAGTAGAGAGATAGTTGATGGATGATGATCGTGCGTTGGGGAAATTCTGACGCAGACCTATCGGCCCTCAGGCTGAGATCTGCTCACAGGATCCTCTTTCTAATTCTTGAGCCGAAGCGGCTCTTTCGATCCCCATGGGAATTGTTGTTCACAACAATCCATAAGTCCTTTCGTTGTCCTCAGCAGCCTCACACAAACGACCACTCCCTCTTCCCTACAACAAGAAATGAAATTTCGGACTTCGAGGTTTCCTAATTCTCAGCGACAGGAATCCTCTATCCTCTTGACCTCCCGATCACTGATTTTTTGATATGCCGAAACGCCTCTGTCGGTGACTAGCCCTCAGGGCTAAGTCTTGGCCCACATGACCACTTCACATATGACCCTAACCTTATTTAGGGGTTTCGTAACCCAAGCGCTCGACCTCTTGTCCTCTAGACCCCCGAAGTACCAATACGCGAAATGTCGATATGGTGCTTGTCCTGACCTTCTCTCCTCCTTTTGCTATTTCGGGTATTAAAACACCAAAATACTTCGATGCTTTGTCCTCGGAACCCCCAAAGTTTCGATTCCCAATTTCCCGAAGTGACGTCAATTGGCCCCACAATGGAACCTTCTGCCTTGTCAGGGTTTCGGACTTCGTGGAATCACGAATCCAGATAAAAAACACTTTTGTCCTCCCGAATCCCCGGTGACCAAAATCCTAGTGGATTCCTTGATCTCCGCCATGTGTCCCAAATGGATGGATGGTCCAGATCAGATCTCGAGACTTTGCCAGATGCGAAGTCAAAAAGCGCTCACCTGTGTTAGTCCCGGTGCCCAGATCTCTGAAATGGACAATCGCACAACACACGTCCTTCCTCAGATCGATGGCTGCGATTCTTTCATTGTTTAAGGACTTGTAATGTCTCGATCTCTCGTTGTTAGGAACTCCGATATCTCAAATGATGATATCCCGATGCGCCAATGCCTTTCGGGACTTTCGTCTCCTATGCTCTGTTGTATGAGGGTTTAACTCCCTCGCAAGTCCTGACAGATCTAATGGCTGTTGGGTAACTGGATCAAGATCTGATGGTCCAGATCCTTTCTGCTCCGTGTGCTCCTCTACTGCTTCCTGGATGTGGAAAACCAACGGTCCATATCTCTTCTCCTCAGCCTGATCTGACGGCTGCTGTGCGCCCTCCTAAGCTTCTGCACTTTCTTCCAACACTTGGAAGAATTCCAAATGTCTAAGGCCTTAACCTTTGCCTTGCTTCTATGATCTCTTCAGCTTTGAGTCTCGCTTGCGCATTGTAAAAACACGGTATCCCTCCTCATCTTTTAGGGAACCTCGAACTCTTCCCGAGAGTTCTCTAGCCTTTGCACTCCTTGCAGCTATGCTCTGTGCAATGAAAGCACTACTCCTCCTGAGATTTTATCTTCGAACCCTTGAAGGATTCTTCAACTCTTGTGCCCCTACAAGGTCTTTGCACACATAAAGCGCTATCTATCCTGAGCTTCTCTTCTCTCCCAGACTTCTAAGGAAACAATTCCTTCTCCTTTATCCTCCTACTGGGGAATGTGATGCCGTCCTGGCTATTCTTCTGCTCAAGCAACCTCTTGCTGAGTCTTTCAAGGTGTTTAGTAACCCTGTGAAGGTCCCTTTCCTTGGACTCTTCTTCAAATTCAGAACTCAAAGAGTTCTTTTCTCCTGTGCCTATCTGCACACCTACTCGATGCCCACCTGGCAGAGTATCTTCTTACAGAACATCCAGCAGTTATGTCCCCTTCTATGCACTCTATGCACCTACTCAATGCCCTCCTGGTAGAGCTCTCAGAATCATTAGTGATTCTGGTTCTCCTGTATGAACTCACAACAGAGTTCTTCTCAATGCATCACTATGCATATGCTCAATGCCCACTTGACAGAGCTTCAAAAAACTCCTAGCAGAGTCTCTATCTTCTGTGCACTCCTTGCACCTGCTCAATGCCCTCCTGACAGAGCTTCACAGAACTCACTCAAAGATTCTATTTGCAACTATGTTTTCTCATACACAGTCTCGCCTCCAAGGTATTCAACAACCTTGAGGTCTTCCTCTGAGTTGTTGATTTCAACTTTTTTTCCCACCTGGCACGCCTCTGTCTGACTCTGCAGAGTTCAGAAATGCACCCTCTGTGCACGACTATCAGAACCCACAACGTTCTGTCACACCCTCCTGGTGTGAAGCCTCAAAGACCTCTCAAGCCTGAAACCAAACCAACTCCTGCAAATGCATAAACATAACATACATTCACAGCATAATAAGAACACACACAGAAATTCATTTAACACCAGAAATATGTAGGAAAAACTATTTTTTGTATTAAATGGAAAATGCCTATTTTTTACAAGGTGTTCCTGAGCATGGCCTGTAACAAGGTCTCGACTCTTCTCTTGCACTTTCTCTCTTGTGTATCTCTAACTCTTACAACTACTCCTAAAAACTATATCAAAAGAGATCGAAATTGATCTTTTACATGAGGGGGCTCTTCGAGCTTTTCCCTTCAATCTACCTACCCTATTCAATGGCATTGAATGGGCTGTCTAGTCCATAAATCGGATCTAGATCTCATCCTTACAAACATTAAAGGCCTACCTACTCTAATGCCTGTGCAAAACACGGCTACACGGCTCAACAGCCTAAACATTAAATTACATTCAAATTCAAAATGGAAGACGAGGGCTATGCCTCTCTTCAACTTTGAATGTACGCGCTGACGTGGCTGGCTGGATGACGTTGAGAGATGCTCCTACATCAAATTCGCAAGAAAATTTGATTTTCCAAGATAATTCTTCGATGGTCGATGGTCGATGATCAGGTATCAAGCAGATTTGTGGGAATTTTTGGTTTTCCAAGAGAATTATCCAATGGTCAATGATCAAGCATCGGGGAGATTCATGAGAAGTTTTGGTTCACAAAGAGAAATGGTCGATGGTCGATGAACGGGTGTTGGGGAGATTGATGGGAAAGTTTGTTTTACAATAAGAAATCATGGATTGTTGATCACTGACAAAGAGAGGATCAAAGGTCTATATTTCATTGATTTGAGATCGATGGCTTAGATTTAAAAGACTATTATAGTAGTAAAACAATCGAATGTTTAAGATTTTTTTGGGTTTTTGAAGGTCATGAACTTGGAGGGCAATTTTGAGGCCCTAAATGATGTTTTTAAGAAATTCAAACCCATAAGAATAGATTGTATAAAGGCACATTGTGTTTGTACAACTTAAATAAAATAACTCAGAGAGATGTTTCCAATGAGCTATTTTGGGCACAAAATAGAGCTCATATGACAAAGTTATGACTAAAATAGTTGAGGTAAAATTTTGACACCAAATTACTTCTAGAGATCATAACTCCTTACTCAGAGGTCTATTTGAGGCACAAGAGTAGTTTGTGGAAATATTATGAGCCATAGAATAAAATCATGTAGAAAAATTTAGAATATGGGTATGTAAACATGTACAAGAAGAGAAATAAGACCCTTGTACCATACATGGATAAATTGGAAAAAATAGTGAAATCTTCTTTCGACCATAACTTTCATCTCGGAGCTCGGATTTGAAAAAACGAATAGTCGCTACAAAATTATTGATGGGGTGATCCAGGTGGATATCGGTGGCCACCCACCTTTTCCAACTGGCTCAAAACAGTTTTTTGACAATTTTGGCAATTTACTATTTTTAGCAGTTTTAACTTCCGGGGCCATTTTGAGGGCTTAAATGAAGTTTTTTAGGGATCGAGCTTCTCAATGATAAACAAAGGCATGATTGAGCCCCCAAAATAAATCTCCTCGATGATACATTTCCAATAGGCTATCATATGCCTAAAACAAAGATTGTATGCAAAAGGTACGACCCCAGGAAGTTGATGTACTAACTTACCCAGCCGAGGCCCACATGACTTTTGGCGCTTCATCTCCTAGGGTTAGGTTTTTGGATGTATAGGGTTTTTAGAATTCCTGTTTATTGTAAAAATGCCTTCAAATCCTCATTGTAATCATCTTCTTGCAAATTAGCACAACCGTCACATCTCTTCTCAGAGATAAGCCACCACCATTCTAGCAAGCTTGTTTCCACTACATTTTACAGTTTTAGCTTATTTCCTTATTGAATAGAAAACCAATTTTATTGTATCTCTGTTATTTTTTATTAAGAACCTATTAATAATCTATATTCATTTTGTTCTGCTCATAAAATTTGGATCAGTTGTATCAGAGTAGTCTACTCCTTATCATCTTAATGCATGTCCCCAACGAGGTCGAAGTACAAAGAGTTGGGTCTCGAGCTTGTTTCTCTTGAGGAAAAAATCTCTCGCACACCCAAGTGACCTCTCATGGGAGGAGAAAAAAAATATGACAGGACATGAGATCCTTTCAAACTGTTGATTGATGAATCCCTCACGCAACAAAGGAACGAGATGATGGATAGTTTCGCACAAATCCTTGTTGCGACACATCTTCTTCGAGCAGAGGCCCCACCCCCTTCAAGGTACAAATAAACTTCGATATTCCTATATTTTAAGGTCAGATAGACGCAGATGTTGTAGACAACTGGTTGAATCTATTATAAGGGTATTTCTCTGTCCATAACTTTTCGAATAGATAAAATATTACATTTGCACTCCTCAAAGTCATTCCCTGTGTCAAAGATTGGTGGGAAACTTTCTGTGAGAAAAAGGAAACAGAGGAACCCTAATTATTTATAGTCACGACCACTTGGGAATCCTTCAGGGATGATATTAAGGAACAATAATTCCATGTCATAAGTTATGACGACTAGTATACCAAATGGACCACACTGCGGCAAGAAAGAGACCAAGCAGTGCCAGATTTCACAAATATATTTCATACCTTGCGCACCAAGTTGGGTATCAAAGATTCAGAGCGATATTTGGTGCTCAAGTATCGCGGTTCTTTTCATAGATACATCCAGACCAAAATGGAATTTTTGGACATCTCATCCTTGGGTGCGGCCTAACGATATGCCGTCAAAATCGAGCAGAAGCTCAAACAAAAGATGCAGCAATTTGGGTCTGGGAACCCCTCACAACAAAATCTAGGAAAGGGTGGCCCTAACCCATAGAAAAAGGGATAGAGAAAATATGGATAGTATTAGGACAACCAATCCAAGACGTAAGAAAATAAGGACACCAGAAAGACAAAGAAAGATACCAGGAAGTGGTACGACTTCCATAAGAGCCCTTGGCATAACACTACTGACTACCTCTCAAAGGAGTCGTTCGTGGATGAAGTGAAAGCCTCTGAATTAGATGTGGGTTTAGAATCTGAGCCAAAACTAGAAAGGGGAAGATGGATCATTGACACGAAACCCACTGCCATAGTTTCTACCACCAAGCTCCAACCCAGTGAACCAGATGAGCCAGAAGAAGGAGAACGCCTCTTCCATTCACAGATGTGGGTAAAAGGCACCCCGCTACACTTCATCATGGATATCAGTAGCCAGAAGAACCTCATCTCAATAGAGGTCCTCAAGCAGCTGGCCCTGCCGACAACACCTCACCCACAACCCTACACCATTGGATGGCTCTGCCAAGGAAGCGATCTTTGTGTCAGCCAATAGTGTAGACTGTCGTATGGCATCAAGCCCTTCAAGGATGATGTATTGTGTGATGTTGCTCCTCTCGAAGTTTGTGATATTATTTTGGGAAAACCTTATTTATGGAAACGTCATGCTGTATATGAGTCTAGGCCTTGTAATGTTATTATTACTTTGAACAGGAAATTGTACAAGATACTTGAGGCAGTTCCACCTAGTGTTGTTTCCTTGATCTCTGCTAAGCAATGCAGGAAGGTCATATCTCAGACATGGAATTTTGTATTCTTCATGATTCACTCTCAGAATAAGCGAAAGACCATAGCCACATCCAGGGTTTGTATGGATGACCTCTCCACATAGAAGAAGGAAGTAGATAAGGTCATGGAAGAATACCCAGATATCTTCTCCTCACCTACCGGGGTACCTCTGCACTACCAGGTCAAGTACCCCATCGATCTAACCATCGATGCACCACTTCCCAATGGGCTAGTCTATTACCTCTATCTATTAGAGAATGAGGAGATTAAGCGACAGATCCAAGAAGTGCTCCACAAGGGGTACATCTGTCTCTACTCATCACCTTGTGGGAGCCCAATCGTGTTGGCACAGAATAAAGATGGAACCTGGTGACTCTACATTGATTACCAGGCTTTGAATAGAATCACAGTCAGAAACTGGTAGCCGATTCCCCGAATCGACAACCTTCTTGATCAATTCATGGGGGCTAAATACTTTAGTAATATTGATCTGAAGTCTGGATACCACTAGGTCCTGATAGAACAGACAAATGTATGGAAAACTGCCTTCAAGTGAAAGGAAGGCCTTTTTGAATGGTTGGTCATGCCCTTTGGTTTGACAAATGCTCCAGCCACTTTCATGAGGTTGATGAACAATATTGTGTGACCATTCACCAATACTTTTGTAGTGTTGTATCTAGATTAAATTCTCATTTACAACAAGACTTGGGCCGAACACTTACAACATATTCAACAGGTTCTGCACACCTTGCAGAAGCACAAGTTATATGACAACTTGGAAAAATGATCCTTTGGCATGGACAAGGTCCATTACCTAGGCTACATAATTGATCAACATGGCGTACATGTGAATCCAGCCAAGATCCAAGTCATCCGTGCCTGGCCAATGCCAACCACACTCATTGAGCTTCGGAGCTTCTTGGGCCTTGCTAATTTCTACCGCAGATTCATGTTGGGATTCTCCCATATTGCATGGTCCCTCAACCAAATAACCAGGGGTGGTGGTAAGGGGAAATTTGCGTGGGGCTGGTCCCAACAATAAGCGCTCGATGATTTGAAGCAACGCTTGTGCTCATCCCCAATACTTTCACTACCAGACCTACAACATCCCTTTGAGATCGAGACAGATGCTTCAAACTATGCGGTGGGCATCATTCTCACTCAACACCGACACCTCATGGCCTATCATATTGAGACACTATCAGATGTTGTTTGTAAGTACCCTACTTATGAAAAAGAAATGTACTCCATTGTGCAAGCCTACCACCAGTGGAGAAATTACATTATTGGGAAGGAGACAGTCATCCATTCTGATCATAAGCCACTGTAGTTCATCCAGACATAAGGAAAATTGCAGAATGATCGCCATCAAAAGTGGTCCACATACTTGCAACAATTACACCTTAATATCAAGTATAAAACATGAAGCACCAATCGCGTCGTTGATTGCCTCAGTAGACTGCCAGTCGCGGCACTCACCACAGTGCTAGACTCCTGTGGCCATGAGACCTATGGATGACCCCAACTCTATGAGACAGACCCAGACTTTTCCACCACCTACCAAATGTTAGGTGCAAACGCAGTTGTCGATTCCATATTTAAGATGGGTTGTTGTGTCGTCTGGGCCATATCTGTGTTCCATCAAGCAAGTGAGCGAAGCCGATCTGGGAATCCCACTACAGTCAGCTGGAAGGACACTTCGGCATCGAAAAGTTAGTGGTGATGCTACATAAACATTTCTACTGGCCGAAACTTCGACACGAGGTCAAAAAGTATATCAAGTCCTGCACTGTCTGCACTATTGCCAAACTGACCACTAAGAAATAGGGCCTGTACACCCCTCTTCCTACTCCTGATAGGCCATGGGAATCCATATCAATGGACTACATGTTGGGCCTCCCATCCACCAAGCGGGGAAATGACTGTGTTTTTATGGTTGTTGATCACTTTTCTAAGATCGCGATTCTGGTTTCCTATAAGAAGAACATCACAACAAAGGCCACTGTCAAGCTCTTCTTTGAACGATTTTGGGTACATTTTGGAATCCCACAAACCATTGTCTCAGACCGAGGCAGTCGATTTCTCAGCACATTGTGGTCGAGCCTCTGGTCATTGCTAGACACCAAGCTCACCAAATCCACAACCTTCCACCCCCAGACNTACTCCTGATAGGCCATGGGAATCCATATCAATGGACTACATGTTGGGCCTCCCATCCACCAAGCGGGGAAATGACTGTGTTTTTATGGTTGTTGATCACTTTTCTAAGATCGCGATTCTGGTTTCCTATAAGAAGAACATCACAACAAAGGCCACTGCCAAGCTCTTCTTTGAACGATTTTGGGTACATTTTGGAATCCCACAAACCATTGTCTCAGACCGAGGCAGTCGATTTCTCAGCACATTGTGGTCGAGCCTCTGGTCATTGCTAGACACCAAGCTCACCAAATCCACAACCTTCCACCCCCAGACAGATGACCAAACCGAGGTCATAAATCGAATGATTGTGCATATCCTTTGCATGTATAATTCAAAGAACCCTTGCACATAGGATGAGAGCCTTCCCTATGTCCAACATAGCTACAACCGAGCCCTGCATATCTCAACCAGCCACAACCCCTTTCAGGTGGGGTTGGGATTCCAACCATTGGGTCCCATAGATGTTGCACTTCCCCTTGTGGTCACCTCGACCGACTCATCTCCTACTTCAAATTAAGCTGACAAAGACACCTAATTCATTGAACGGATCTAACACATTTGCCAATAGGTTCATATTATCCTATAGAAGTCCAATAACAAGTACACGCAACGCCATGATCAATATTGGGTGCCACATAAGTTTTCGGTGGGCAACAAAGTTTGGTTGCACTTGCAGAAAGAACGCCTTACAGAACCCCATTGGAAGCTTCGACCACTCTGTTATGGGTCATACACCATCACCAAGGCCATGGGGGATAATTATTTTGAGCTCAACATTCCTCATTTCCTTGGCCTACACCCAGTGTTCAACGTGGATCTCCTTCGCCCTTATTTCCCACCATTATTGGACACCTCAGACGTAGCAGAGCAATTGACACCAATATAGCTCAACCCTGAATGCATAGAACATGCATCCAATGATAAAATTGTGGACACATAGATCAAGGGCACTCGACAACAAAGGATCTAGCTTTATCTCATCGTCAAAGCAGGAAAGCTCCTACACCAAGGCAAGTGGCTCACCCGGGGCCAAATTCAGTAGAAATTTCCTCATCTGATGGGGGAACTCAACACAATGGAGACCATTTCTTCCTAAGGAGGGAGTATTGATCCAGGTGGATATCGGTGGCCACCCACCTTTTCCAATTGGCTCCAAACAGTTTTCTGACAATTTTGGCAATTTACTATTTTTAGCAGTTTTAACTTTCAGGGCCATTTTGAGGGCCTAAATGAAGGTTTTTTGGGATCGAGCTTCTTAATGATGGTAGAAGGAATTATTAAGCCCCCAAAATGAATCTCCTCTATGATACCTTTCCAACGAGCTATCATACACCTAAAACGAATATCGTATGCAAAAGTTACAATCCCAGGAAGTTGATGTACTAACTTACCCAGACAGGGCCCACATGACTTTTGGTGCTTCATCTCCTAGGGTTAGGTTTTTGGATGTCTAGGGTTTTTGGCATTCCCGTTTATTTTAAAAACACCTTCAGAGTCTCATTGTAATCATCTTCTTGTGAATGAGCGCAACCGTCACATCTCTTCTCAAAGATAAGCCACCACCATTCCAGCAAGCTTGTTTCCGCTGCACTTTACAGTTTCAGCTTATTTCCTTATTGAATAGAAAACCAGTTTTACTATATCTCTATTATTTTTTATTAAGCACCTATTAATAATCTGTAGTCATTTTGTTCTGCTCATTAAATCTGGATCATGGGGATAAGACATCTATCAACCCATAATTTTTATTTTGGAAATAAAATGTATTAGGAAGAGATAGAAGATAATTTTGTAGCAGTAAAAGAGTGGAAATTGAAACTTGTAAATGTTGTGTCTTTTCTCTTAGAACTCAAAATGAGGAGTTTGTACAATCATTGGAAATTTTTTGTAGAGAAGAATGAATTTAAGAAATCATATTTTGGAAAAGTGCATTAATTTTCTTCATAATTTAAAATGAATAATAATCTGTAATCTAATTAATAAATATTTTGCAATATGCTTAATTCTAAAAATAATTATTGCATGCACATTCTTGCATAATTAAAGATACATAACTTAGTTCCTATATGAGAACTAAAGACATGGATGATGCACAAGGGTCTTAAAGCCACGAAGAATAAATTATAGGTCTATATGTCAGCATGGGTAAAGATGAGACCGAGTCTAATTGTAAAGTCTCCTCCCTTATATCAGGGTTCATATTTGAACAATGAATTTATTCTCTAATTCATGTTTGTATATTCATCAAGTAAATATAATATTTAGTTCTAATATATATAAATAGTTAAATATAAGGGTATATGTATGCATCTTTAACTTTTAACTACATAAAAACAACAATAAGTAAAATCAATAGTGAAATACTTGTTGAAGGGAAGTTTTCTCTTTTCAATTTGTCCCTTTTCTCTGCCTCTACCTACCAATCACCTATCTTGTTAATTGGATTAAATTGAATCCTCTCAGCCAGCTAGGAACAGAGCCTCTCTGTCTCCCTAGCTCCAGGAAATCATATTTCCTACCCGCCTAGCCCAAAATCCCAGCAACACCAGTGCCCTTGTAAAAATCCCCAAAGAAATTCCCCAAATAAATTTTTCCTTCCATTCTCCTCCTTTCTCCTTCCTCTTTCTCCCAATATTTCCCAAAAAAATATCCCTCTTCCAAGTCCCCTTCCTTCTTCCTTATCCTTCTCTCTCGAATCCCCCTCCCTCATTCTATTCCCAACTTCCTTATCCTCTCATTAATTCCCTCACCTACCTTTAAATAAAAAATAAATAAAAATTCAAATATAGTTATTTCAATAATTAATTTAATTTAACTTAGCAAATTATGATCATTAAAAAATCAAATTGGGATGTCACATACACTCGCCCTTCAAGAAACTTCATCCTGAAGTTTATTAATTTACAATAAAAGGGTAATGATACATGATTCATACATCCATATCAAATAAACAACATCATCAATTTAAATCACTTATACATACTAGTGTACATGTGCAAGGCATGTATGTGTATCTAGCACATACATGACTCACACGTGTACTAATGAAAATATTTATCACACCTAATGCAATTCATGTATGCTCCTAATCCAATCAGCAATGCCATATATTTCATAAAGAATGGTAAATCATTTGAAATATTTTCATAATCCTTCAATTATACTAATTTAACGCAAGAAACATTTACATAGATAATTGTAGTTTTTTTTTTGAAAGGAAATCAAGCAGTTTTACTATAAGATTTAAAAAAAAATCCACACTCTCAACTACTTCTAGTCATCCTACCTCCCTAACTTACTTACATCTTCCATCCCTATCCTTCCTCTATTGGAATATCTTGGAGCATCAACTATATTGAACTAACTCCAGATAGAACCTGTAAGTGGAAGTGCCAACTACCTTGACCAAGATTCCCCAGAAGGAAACTAGCAATCATCATCAAATGTATAGGGGATTGTAATACCCCTAGGCCGAACCTCAATTGTAAATGTAAATGAAAATGTACTTAAGCTGGTGAGTTGTTTGATATCATATTTGCATGCACCTTTCATGGTATAGTGCGCACATGTATTGTACACTAAAATGATGAAGTGTGCACATGCTAGCATACTGCGCACAACAAACCTAAGTGCACGTGATTTTGAGGCCAGTGATCCTTTGTGTACATGTTATGTTGTATAGGCTGATGAGCCAATTATTATAAGATAGGAGGCTTATGTGGTGAATTAGGCCAGAGAGCCTAGATGTTAAAGGCCAGTGAGCCTATTTTTGTATATGTATTATCATTAATATAATACATCATTGCGTGTAGACCAACCATGATAAAAGAGTATGGGGGACTAAACTCCACTAGTTAGGGAAAGGGGGGGCTAAAATTTAAGGATAAGGGGATAATCTAGGGAGCTTAAGCCATAAATGAATATTATATTAATATTCCTTAAAGTATAATGTATGGATAATTATTTTATCCTAAGTTCTAAGGATGGGGACAAGTGGGACAAAGTAGCTCTCAACATGACAAATGTCAAGTTGGGAACATGCATACATATAGTTTGGACTTAGTGCATTTTCCCAATCATTCCATCATCATTCACTCACTCATTCAGTTTTCCTTCATACCTTCCTATCCTTATACATGTATCCGTACCTATACCTATATCTGTACCTGGTTAGCTTGGGAAAAGGATGGAAGAAGCAAGATGTCAGGCCCATGGGATACTGAAAAGGAGGGTTTTCAGGCTCGTGATAAATTATCTCAAGGTGAGACAATTGTTGGGAATTGATTTCCCAAAGGTGCCAAACTACAGCTACAGAGCTCTGAGACTTTCTGTCCGACCTATTGTTGAAGCTTGGAAAGGAAGTGGGGCAGCTGAAGGACTATTGAGAACAGAAGGGGAACACTTCCTAAGGTGGGACCAACATGTGGGGAATGAGGGACTACAGGATGTTAGTTTGGGTTGGCATCTATGATGCAGTGTTTCCTATTGTCTGAGATACATCAACCTGGTTAGAAATCCCTTTACCCAGGTAGAGTTTAGTCCTAGCTCAGGGATGACCCACTGCTAAGAGTGATGAGCAATGTGGTCTAAGGTTGGGAGGTTTGTGGAAGATATGCATGTATTTGGTGATATTATTAGCAAGATAAGTGTCAACTGTGTGTTAAATTACATGTTGCATTATTATTTATGCATTTATTTTTATGGGTTTTTCCTGTGTGTGCACCATGTGTATTTTTTATTATCATATGTATGAATCTGTTCATTTGTAGAATGTATTTATCTGTTTTAAGTTATATATATAAATTTCCGCAACATTTTCTCTGTGTATATATTTTAATTTGTATATAGTTGTTGGCAGTAGGTCGGAGTGGAAACAAGGATGATCGTGGGGAAAGAAATCATGCAAAAAGTGAAGTGACAACTGGAAGGAAACAAAACATCTACGCATGCAAGAAAGCGTCCACAAGGGAAGCGACAAATAGAAGGAAGAACAACATGCGCACATGAGAAGAATACCTAACGTCAGTAGGGTTAGGGTTTTGGTAATGTATTGTAAACGACTAAAGAGCCCGAAATGTATAAATATAGATACGTAGGTATCATAGGGGGGGGATTTTGTATTGTTCTATCGTAGATATGTATCAGTTAATGCGAGATGTAATGTTGGTATGAACTATTTTTGTAAGTTGTTGAGCTAGAGGAAAGGAGAGAAGGTAGATCTTGAGGATTAGATCGCAAGCTGAGGGGCCTAGTGCGATCTAGTTCACCTCATATAGATCTTACCCAGCTGAGAAGAATTGTCAGCGCACAATGTTGTAGATGCATAACTATCATAATAAAAGAGCCAAGAGCCAAATCTTTGTGGACATAGCCTAGGAGGGGGTGAACCATGGTAATATATGTGTAATGTGATGAATGTATGCATATATTTATCCTCTTTTCAGTAGTTAAATATTGTGCTTAATGAATGAATGGGTTATTATATTGCTATGAAATATGGTTGCGCTATTAAGGAAATAAGTTCTTGAAGGTAATGCACAGTCATGAATAACAATAGGTTACAATCAAAAGTTATAGTAAATGGCTCTAAATACAGATCTCATATATCATACTCAATCGTGGGCTGTAAACACCTGAGTCTTACAGCTACCCATTAAAGCTATCTCGGGTGAGACTGTGCAGCACATTCCATGTGTTGCGTTGCCTTATGGTTTACTAGGAGGGCCGATAGTCTTAGAGGCTTTGTTGGAAACCTGAATGACATGAACCTTGGGTCAATAACGTAGACAATATAGAGGAAGAATTAAACCAACAGATGGTTTCGTTGTCATTGGTAGGAACAAAGGCGGATTGAGTAGATAACATAGATTGAGCGAGAAAAGAACAAAGAAAAGAAGAGAGCAATGAGCCATTAGAAGGGAATGTTGAGACAATGGAACCCTATGAAAGAAGAAATCAAAAGTTGGTTGAGAACCAAAGAACTAGAGTTCGCACATAAAGATAATAGAAACCCTAGAATAACACCTCGCAAATATCTGGACAAATATGTGTTTACTGATTTACACGAAGTCTTTTTCTGTGATTTTCCACATCTATTGAAGGAATGGATACTAAGGTTGAAGGATAACCATGTGACGAACTAGATTCGACATTTAGACTGAACCTCAGTATATATTGAGCAGTTACAATAGGTGAACAACAAATTCACCCACGCAATAGACTTTTCTCTTGATAGTATTGTGGCAGGCTTCATAACAGAGTTTGTAGTTGACACAGCGAAGTCATACAGTGCAACGGAGCACAAATTTCTACACATACCTCGAGGAAGGTACATTCGATCATTGTATACTTATATTAAGATACTGCTATATAACAAAGGTGTAATGAAAATGGAATCAGACAGCTAAACTTCCCTGCGTGCATGGGGGAAGGGGGGAAGCACTGACAGGGAGAGGAGAAATGGAAGGAGGTAAGGATAAAGGGAAGAAGGAGGAGGAAGCTTTGGACTCAATCATGATGGACGAAGACCAGATCAAGTGGATATTGGCATCAATGAGAAGGACACGTAGTGAAGTGCCCTACCAATACAAGATGAATACCAAGAAGAGAGTCGTTTCCGTGAGGGAAGGATTGGCGAGTGATGAGAAAGAGGTAGAGAATCTCCGGGTTGTGGAGAAGATTAGGAAATCTTGCATGTAACATATGAGAGGAAGATGAGAGGTCCAAGAGTGGGAGGAGAAGGCAACCATCCTATCCTTATTAATGTCAGTGTGAAACCCATTAACCCATGTGTGACTAATACACCAAAGAGAACACCACCATTTAGAAAACTGAACTTCAGAGAAAGTTCGACAACAGGAAGTACATCTACACAAGGAGCAACAACTATAGGATCTAGTATAGGCAACAATAGTCAAGTATCTACACCGCATAGAGGAGGTAGTAGTTCAGTATTCAGAATGGCAAGACATGATCCCACCATCAAGTTACTAGAATTTAGAGGAGAAGCAACAAAAGACCCTGAAATCACTTGTTCATTTGTGCAAAGATCTGGGAAGCAAAACAGATCACTGATGAAGATACCAAACTTGCGTAGCTAGCTATTACACTAAGAGACCATGCACTAGACTGGTACATGATTCTAGACACAAACAGTGCCCCGAGGATGACAAGGACACTGGCCAACATTAAGAAGTTACTAATAAATGAGTTCCAGAAGCTGAGCTTAGAGGATCAGTACACGAACAAGATGATCGAAATAAGATAGAAATTAGGAGAGTCTATATGGGAGATTGATCAGAGATTTAAGTGACTGAAGGGAAAGTTAAAATATATCATGAACGATATGTAGCATTGACACATGTTTGTCAACTCACTACTCCCACACCTAAAATACCCTTTACAACAACATAAATTTTAGACACAGACAAAGGCTCTGCAGGAAGCCTTGCAACTGGAAGAGAACCAGTACCAGCAGATAGACCCATCTATCAAGGAATTGAAGGAGGATTTGAAGAATCTAACATTTCAGCTGAACTAGAATAAGAACAAGGACAAACGTGAAGTTGTTTGGTGTACCACATGCATGAAAAAAGGACACTACAAGAATGAATGCCCAACATTCATGCAGTATATGGAAGCAGGTATGCCCAATCCGTTACCACCGGGAGGACTATGGTGCGAAATCTCCAAGAAACCGGGTCACGACCCTTATCACTGCACAATGATGCAAAAATACCAGACAACCCCAAAGAGTTCATATTGCACCTTTTGCAAGTCAGTGGTCCATGATGATAAATATTGGAGAACTATGGAGATGATGTGAGAAAGGACATCAGATGCATATAGAGTACAGGTTGAAATGATGATTGGAAAAACAACACCACAGTTCAATCTAGTCCCAACTCCATACAACACTTCACAACAACCGTACAACAACACACAACTGCAGTACAACCCGACATAGCTTTAGTACAATACCGCACAGTATAATTAGGTGCCATAGTATAACACTCCGAGAGGCGATCGAGCAGGATACAGAGGAGGAGGACGAGCTAGAGGAGGTTTCAGATGAGGTAGAGGACCCCTCACATGTCACAATTGTCAACAACCAGGGCATTATGCAAGGAAATGTCCACTACCACCAGCAACATGTATGTATTGTTGCGCATCGGACCACAATACAGAGGAATGTTTGACATTACTAGTAAAGATTCAGGAAAAGAGGAACCAGAACAACCAGAATGGTCAGTGGATCTCAGTCGAAGAAAGGGATGAAGGATGAAAAATCAACATAGTCACTCGTGGAGTAGCTAAAATAGGCACTGACATAGTTCAATAGGAACCAAAACAAAATTAGTGTGTGAAGAAGAATACCGAACCAAAAAAGAAGTTCAACGCACATAAGGAGAAGGAGATATTCAAGCAAGCCAAACAAGAATTTCAGAAGGAGGATGCGTCGTCGACTTCAACTGCGCAACAAGAAAAGGAATCACCAGAATATGAGATGCATCCACCATTGAATCATGTGTAAATGTATTAAGTGATCCCTCATCTATGAAAATATTGCAAAACATACTAGAAAAATGTAGCAGCGAGACGGAATAAAAGCTAGAACCAAAAACAGTTAATCACCTACACACAAGAAGAAGAACAAGTAGGGAATTTAGACAGAATGCTAACATTGGGGATTTCAATATGGGAGACATAATACTGGATCTAGGATCAGAAGTGAATGTATTATGAAAGAAGACATGGAAATGCATGGGAGATCCAACATTAGGGTACTCACCTGTTCAACTGAAACTAGCCAACCAACATAGAGTCCTACCAATCGGTAGACTGAAAGGAGTGACAATAGATCTTGATGGAGTGCGCACTAAAGCATAATTTGAACTCATTGAAATAATGGATGACACAACACTGTATCCAACATTGCTTGGTCTGGATTGGGTGTTTGACAACCAGGCCATAATCAATTTGAAAACCAGGAAAATGACATTTGAGTCTAGACAATATAGGGTCATCACACCATTATACCCATTAGAAGGGGAGAGGTTTGTAGAACCTACTTTCCTAGACTTAGAGGAAATCGACCCATTGTACAGAACAACTGCACGCAATGAGGATTATGTAAACCCAACTATAGATGGGGTACTCATTTGGTGGAGCATTACTTCATGTGCAATAGACTCAGACACTAGTTTAGAGAATTGGCAGCATAGGCTACACGAAGTATCCAAGTGAAGATGTGAAAGAATAGACCGCGTAGTAAGATGGGTAGGCACAAAAATAAGAGAACCACCCAGTTTCCACAGACTAAATGATTTGGAAAAATTCTTGACACAATATGAAGACGCAGTGTTAGAAAACCAGAGGTTGTTATCACTTGACTTAGCACTCAAGGCCACACCCGCAAGATGGTGGGGCACACACAAAGAGACAATCATAGACTGGTACCAATGTAAGCAGTTACTGTGCATAAGGTTTGGCGCAAAACAAAAAAACAACAAAAAACAGAGGTATGAAGGACAAGGGACACCAGTGGAACACTTGGAGAAGTGCAGAACGTTGTGGAAAATGATACCCCTAGAGGAATGGCCTCATTACTTCATACACACTCTAGAGGGCATACTAGCGAACTGGTATACAGACCACGAGTTGTGAAAAAGAACTGCGACCTGGACGATATTGCAACATAATTTTTCAATCACTTTCTCATTCGAACATGAGAACCCCAACATAGACGCAGCCCGTAAATAGATAAGAGGAGTAATATTCATCAAAGGACCAGAGATAGAACTAATCACAGAATGACAACAACAGAACAAACAAATAGTTAAGGACCTGTTGTCCTATTACCACGTACAAGAGGAAGCACCAGATGAAGATGATCTGCATGATATTAAGATAGAATAAGAAGAAGGTGAGTGAGATGTGGAAGGACACCCATAGAATCAGAATTCATTGCCACGCAAATCAAAGTAAAGAAGGTCAACGTTGGGACAACTGATCAGCCCAAAATGGCCAGCATTGGAGATTACTGGGATGCACAAATAGTGGAAATCATCACACAGTTGTTGCACAAATACAATGACCTATTTCCCACAACATTCATAGAGATGAAGGGTATAGCCAGAGAGATAGGAGAAATGAAGAAACCACTTAGATCGAAAGAGAGACCTATTAGACAATGACCCTACAGACTAAACCCAATATATAAACAGAAAGTCAAAGTTGAGATCGATAGGATGCTCAAAGTTAGCATCATAAAAATGATTGAGGAGTCAGAATGGATAATCCTACTGGTAGTATAGGACAAGAAACAAGGAGGGATCAGGATATGCGTCGACTTAAGGAAGTTGAACGATGCATGCTTACATGATCCATTCCCTACATCGTTCATGGATGAAATATTAGAGAACGTGGGAGGACATGAAGCTTACTCATTCACTGATGGATTCTTAGGCTACCATCAGATTAAGATAACACAGAAGGACAGATACAAGACCATGTTTGTGACAGAATGGGGATCTTATCAGTACACAGTCATGTCATTTGGATTGAAGAATGCACCAACAATATTCTCTAGAGTGGTCATCGCAACATTTAAAGATTCATCCATCAATTTCTTGAAGTATACCTGGATGATTGGACAGTCTAAATTCTATTGAAAAACCATGTGGAAGTTTTATGGTTGATGATAGAAAGATGTAGACAGTGTCAGATATCACTGAATATAAAGAAATGCATATTTGGAACACCGTTTGGGATACTAGTAGGCCATATAGTATGAAAACAAGGTCTATTAGTAGATCCGACAAAGATCGCAGTCATTTTTAACTTGCCAACACCAAAAATAGTCCGTCAACTAAGAGAGACCTTAGGACACACAAGATACTACAGGAAATTCATCAAAGGATATGTGCATATCACTGTACCGATGGAAAATTTGTTAAGGAAGGATACGAAATTTTAGTGGAACGATGAGTGTCAACACGGTCTATATACCTTGAAGGAAAAGATGGTTACCGTGTTGATATTAGTATTTCTAGACTAGGAGAAGACATTCCACGTGCATGTAGATGCATCAACGATAACACTTGGAGCTATCTTGTTGCAGCAAGGAGTGAGAGACTTGGATCACCTGATATAATTTGCAAGTAGAAAGCTATTAGACTCAGAACAAAACTATAACACTACATAAAGAGAAGGCTTAGCCATGGTCAACGCACTGCAGAAGTTCAGGCATTACTTATTGGGAAAACACTTTAATATGTTCACAGATCACTCTGCCATGAAATACCTAGTCAACAAGCCAGTGTTGGGGGGGAGAATTTTTCGATGGTTACTACTATTCCAAGAATTTGAATTTGAAGTAATAGTCAAGCCAGGCAAATTGAACGTAGGACCTGACTATCTATCAAGGATCACGAATGGAGAAGAACCTATGAACTTAGAAGACAATTTTACAGATGCACAATTATTCTTAGTACAGATTGTTGATGAATACTTCACAGATATCATTCAGTACTTGAGTACAGGTACTACGCTGCAAGAATATAACACTGTGTAGAAGAAGAACCTGGTAGTCCGTGCTACCGACTATCAACTGATTGCAGGACATATATATAAAATGGGCACAGATACCATCTTGCGAAGATACGTGTTAGAGAATGAAAGACTAATAATTTTAGCAGAAGCCCATGAGGGAATAGCAGGAGGGAATTATGTAGGGAATGCTACTGTGCAAAAGGTATTGCACACAGTACTATGGTGGCCAATGATTCACAGAGACTCAAAGGAGTATTGTCAAGGATGTGATGTCTATCAAGGGGTAGGCAAACCCAAAAGAAGGGACACAATTCCATTATGACCACAAGTAACATTATAAGCATTTGAAAAGTGGGCAATAGAATTTTTGGGACCAATCAACCCACCTGCAAAAAGAGCAAGGGATAGGTACATTATCACCACGACAGAATGCTTAACAAGATGGGTGGAAGCCACACCAGTAAAAGATTGCAACGCAGAAACATCAACACACTTTTGTTTTGAACAAGTAATCACTAGATTTGGGTGCCTAAGAGTTTTTATGAGTGACCAAGGCACACACTTCATAAATAGTACCATCAGTGCTATGATCAAAGGATTTGAAGTCCATCATGAGAAGATCACACCGTATCATCCACAGGAAAATGGCACAGTGGAAGCCTTCAACAAAATTTTGGAGAAAGCGCTAACAAAGATATGTAACATCAACAGAGACAATTGGGACCTCAAAGTACCAGTAGTATTATGGGCATACATGACTACATGAAAAAATGTGATAGGGCACACACCATTTAAACTGGTTTATGGCCAAGAAGCAGTGGTGCCATTAGAATTATTAGTACCAAGCTTGTGCATAGAAGCCATCACACAAATGACAGAATGAGGTGTAGTACAGGAGAGACTGAATCAATTACTGACCATGGAGGAAGAAAAAATCTTAGCAGGATTCCACCAACAAGTTCAAAAGGCCAGAGACAAAGCTTGGCATGATAGACACATCAAGAAGAAAATGTTCAATGAAGGAGATCTAGTATTGATGTATGACAACAAATCGTTTCAGCACCTGGGAAAGCTCATAATGCATTGGTTAGGACTGTACAAGGTAAAATATGTGACATATGGAGGAGATGTACAGTTAAGAGATTTAGCAGGTGCAGAACTTAGAGGAATGATCAAAGAGAGATGACTGAAGCTGTACAAGGACAGTCGACCATCCACTGCACAATAAAAATAAATAAAATGAAAAAGAACAAAAAGGAAACAAAACCAAAGCAAGCGCAGTGCGCCAGAGGTAGAAAGGCCACACGAGTTTAGAAACACAAATTTGGCAAAGGATAATGGTCACATAAAAAGGAAAACAAGCGAGAAAAGGAAATTCGACAAAAGCAATACGACAAGACATCACTAGGCAGAGTTGAACGACGGAAAGGAGCGATGGGACACGACATTAATCGCACCAACTGGACTAGGAAAAGTAGAAGTAATGGTAAGTATGAAACCATCGGAGATGCATTGAACCCGCAGTTATGGTGCATTAAACCCATAATGGAAGAAGCATTCTCAACAAGCCTCATGGGAGGCTGATACAACACGTAAGCACGGGAGAAACTAGTCTATTCGCGAAAGGAGAAAAGTTAGAGAACAATAACAACTAGAACACACAGAGTGAGGCTACAAAGATCACATAAGTTATTCGAACCCAACAAACGTTCAACAGTCACCAGTATGGCACAATCGAAGCCAACAAAAGAAATTCAGAGTGCCAGACCAACTAGGGTTCAAACTAGGTCACGAGGACCGTTGGAAGAGGATGAACAAAAGTAGCCCAAGATTGTCAATTTTGACAAAATCCCATCCTCAGAGACAATACCGGTGAATCCCACATCGATACTAGAAGAAAATCAACAACCAAAAGCAGAGGCCATGAAGGTAGATACGCTAGCAACGGCGCAGGAGCCTCTGAGCCAGTAAGTAGAAACCCTACAGGAGGTGCAACCAGATTGCACCGAAACAACCCTAGAAGTTAATGGAATGGCGCTGAATTCGGAAGCAGTAATGGAGCTAGATGAGTCTCAAATGACCATCTCAGAACACCCAGCAGGGGAGACGGGTGAAGATGTCTCGGCTTGGTCAGAATGAGTTATAAAGGAGAAATCGAAAGCTGCTAGAACTTTGAGCCAGCCACCACCGTAGTAGAAAGACAAAATACAGATACCAAGGTCACCTCGCAATAAATCTGCAGCAGAAATTGTTCTACCGTGCATACCAGTTTGGGTACAGGTAGGACCAGAGCTATTGGGCCATGTCGAGAAGCTCAAATATTCAGACCACGATGTAGGATATGAAGCCAAGTTCCCATAGCTTGCGCATAGGGTCTTTATATAGACCACAGGTACAACTCAAGTTGGAGAACCGATCAACCAGCCATACCAGTGGGAAACTGGGTTGGAGAAAATGAGAATTCTAGGTCTACTAGACCTACCACATGTTGTTGCGTATTGGCCTCTGCATAAATAACAGGATTACCAATCCAGGGTTTGGATCCCATGTTGTTTTTGGATGACAAAACCAAGTAGAAAGAACTAGTGGAAGAGATGAATAATAAGTATGTCACTGCCACGGGGATAAGAGGCATCATCATCAAAGGAATAACCAATGCAGCCACACAACTAGGCGTGAAAATATTAGCCTGCAATATGCTAAGAAAATGCCGCAGGGAGGAAGTCCCAGCTGAAGTTTTTGTTGTTGCAACCCAGTGTGGAGAAGGCACCTCAATAAAATGGGAACCATACTTATTGAACTTGTTCGTAGAGGACTGCAAGGATGTGCAGGATCTAGGCACAAAGTTCCACTACTCATGGATGATTACCTTAATAGCCTTCATGGGATGGCAAGAGCTAAGGTATGTAGTTTTTTGTACCAGACCAAAGCCGCAGGGAGAAAGGTATTTATTGCTCAGAGCTAGGCCAGACGCGAGGAACAAGAGGATGAACGGATCCATATTTGAGGGGTACCTATGCGACCTACATGAAGCCATCTCCAAGATGTGGATAATTACACTATAAGTTGTCGTGTGATATGCCAACATCGCCAAATTCTAGGCCACACGACAAACAATGTGGATCTAGGCAAAGAATGATCTGGAGAAAAGTGGCTACAAATGCGCTACTGCATCACAGAGGGTGACATAGACATGGTCATCTGTGAATGACCCGACAAATTGAAGACCCCAACTATTACCCAAGAAGTGCCAGATATAACAACAAAGGAAGAGGCAGAGCAGGGAGAAACGCAGCCTCCAGAAATCCAAGTGCCCAAGAAACCAAGAACGGGCCAAGGCAAGGAAACAAAGGCAGATGAAGGGCCAAATAAAATGGGAACCTGGAAGGGGAAAAGGGAAATACATAGCCAACCAAAGAGAAGAAGAAGTAGGCTGAGGCCCCTTAAGAGACCGCAACAAGTCCCAAATCCTAGGAAACAGGGGGAATCAAGACACCAACAACGTAGACCAGAGGATCATGCAAGAAAATGAAGACACAAAGACCACCTCCAGAATATATGATTACAGATGATGATACGGAGATGATAGCCCGAATGGTCCAGGATTTCCTATATGAGAAATTCGACCATGCAGCGCATCACAGGGACAAACTTCAAAAAGAATTGGCGGAAATGGGGCAGTTCCTTAAGAAATTTGGGGAAGTACAGATAGCAAGCAATAGCAGGGGCATAGATCCATCAACACCATATACCGAGGAAAGAGTGGAGGTAGAAGAACGAGATCCAGTCCACTCATCACCATAGGCAAGCACAACATTCTACATCACACCTAGTATGTTGCACATGAACGAAATCGTGGGGCAGACACTCTTGAAGGATCTAAGCCACATCCAATTGGTCTTGACACAAATGACATCTAGGGCACTACATAAGTTGCAGGTTAGCATCGACCATGAGGTATAGTCTCGTGCACACAAAGACTTAGTCAAATTACAACGAGCAACATAGAAGCAAGAGGCACTGGAAAAAGTATGTGAGAAGGCCAAGTCTGAAACTTAGGAGAAAAGAGAACGTGAGAACGAACTGGAATGAAGAGTAAAAGGATTTTTTGAGAATCTTCGAAACACCGTGCAGAGGAATGAACTTGCAATAGTGAAATAGATTGATCAGATTGCACAGGTAATCGAGAAATACCAAAAGGAGATTTAGAATCTCCGATAGCATCTCATACCAACCACGCCACCAACAGTGAAGGAGCAAAGGAAGTAGGAA
The DNA here is from genome assembly GCA_032191745.1 of Picea mariana. Taxonomy (NCBI): domain Eukaryota; kingdom Viridiplantae; phylum Streptophyta; class Pinopsida; order Pinales; family Pinaceae; genus Picea; species Picea mariana. Next base: position 196,129 of record JASDQU010102397.1, read on the forward strand.
GGAACAACAAAGATGTAGGAAATAGAGAAACAGGTTAGCACAACCATTGAATTGTTGGATAAAACAACGTAGCTTTGGACCAGGTTGGAGGAGGATCAATAGGTCCATAAATGGGACATGGAAGAAGAAAGGATCAACACAATGATCTAAGAAATCAATCAAAGGAAAAAGACAATACTAATCCCAGAGCACGTCAAATGGATGCAAGAGATGAAGAAGCTACAGGTAGAAATCATCACTGCACAAACACAGAAACAAGAGCGCCAGGATCAAATGGATCCATTGCAGGAGCAGGTAGCAGAAGTACTGGCACAGGAAGAGGAAGCTAAGACACAGATAACATAGACCTAGGTAGAATGTGCAGGATTGATCAACAATGAAGTGGCAGTCCAGGTAGTGGAAACAATCAAGGAGAATACTGTGCAGGCACTGAGACAAGCAGTAGAGCTCAAGGAAAAGTTCCAGATGATCACCAAGGAGATCTAGGAAGCTCAGAAGGATTAGGTTGCTTGGGATGAGCCACATGTCAGTGTTGTGGGTCTGTTGGCATCAAGCCGAAGTGGAAAGAAGGATGATCGTGGGGAAAGAAAGCGTGCAGAAAGTGAAGTGACAATTGGAAGGAAATGCAACATGTGCACATGCAAAAAAGCATGCACAAGGAAAGCAACAACTGGAAGGAAGAACAACACACGCACATGAATATTGTGCTTAATGAATGAATGGGTTATTATATTGCTATGAAATATGGTTGCGCTATTAAGGAAACAATTTGTTGAAGGTAATGCACAGTCATGAATAATATTAGGTTACAATCACAAGTTATAGTAAATGGCTCTGAATACAGATCTCATATCTCATACTCAATCTTGGGCTGTAAACACCTGAGTCTTACAACCACCCATTAAATCTATCTCGGGTGAGACTACGTGGCACATTCTGTGTGTTGTGTTACCTTCTGGTTTACCAGGAGGGCCGATAGTTTTAGAGGCTTTGTTGGAAACCCGAATGACATGAACCCTGGGTCAATAACGCAGACAATATAGAGGAAGACTTAAACCAACAATAGTTCGAAATTTTTTACGTGGCATAGCCTAGTTGGATGCTGGGGATGTTACAATATGGTATCAAAGCTCCAGTTTTCAACACTGATCCTGGATGGGCCGAGAAAGTTGAATTGAAGCAAAATTTCACATAGAATTTATTTCGAAGTGACCAACTTTCATGTTACAGAGCATCCATGGTAAAAATTAGAAGCAATTGCGTCGAATTGGGAAAATGCCCCAATTTCTGTTGTTAAATTCATGGGAAAATTGAGAAATTTGGCCAAGTAGTGAGATATTCTTAATTTAATACACGTCCTAGAAAATTCAGACCTAGAATTGGTCGAATTTGAAGTTACAGAGAAGCCATGACAGATGGAGCGACATTAGTTGATTAAAATTCTCAATTTGTGAATTGAGTTTGGGAAAAATTCGTTCCAGGAATGTCAACCAACAACGATTTTTTTTTGCAGAGATTGAATTGGTGTTATCGGGATGAAATTGAACAAATTTCATAGTTGTAGAATGTCTATGGTAAAAATTGGGAAAAGTTTTGGCAAAATCCCCAATTTCTGGAGTGGAATTCAAGAGGAATTGATGCGCATAAAACAATGAATGTGTGCAGGTGTGCACACTAAAAATGCATGATGTTCAGTGAAAATCTTATGATGTGTGGAAAATAAGGGTACATAGCTACACTCGCTAAAATTTGGTGTTGTGCGGTGCAGAGTGGCAATGTGCGGAAAATATTGATGCGCGAGTGTGTGCACTTAAATTTGGCATTGTGTGGTGCAGAGTGACAATGCACAAAAAGTATTGGCACACGAGTGTGTGCACTTAAATTTGGCATTTCGYGGTGCAGAGTGGAAATTCATGGAAAATATTGGCACGTAGGTGTGCGCACTTAAATTTGGTGTTGCGCGGTGTACAATGGTAATGCGTGGAAAATATTGGTACATGGGTGTGCRCACTAAATTTAGCATTGTGTGGTGCGGATTGAGTGGCGCTTGCATAATACTAGTGTGAACGGTGTGTGCATGCATAATAATGGTGTGCGTGTTGTGTGCAGTATTGACAGACGTAGAGGAATCTTGTTGGTGCATGCACAATGTGGGTATATGTTGTTGCGCGTCATTTTAATTAATGGTGCACATGGAGTACTAGTGCGTGGTGGGGGCGTGCTAAAATTTGGCATGGTGCAGTGCATAGAGTGAAATGCACACGGAATATTAGCGTGTGACACAAAAATTGCGTGCAACAGGTATTAGTGCATGAACCAAAATTGTGCGCAGTGGATATTGGAGTCCGACACAAAAGTAGTGCACACTAGTTATTGGTGCGACATAGAAGTGATCCACATTGGTTATAGGTGTGTGGAGCATGCACTACTTTATGGTTTTGCTGCGCATGATAAATATGGGTGTACATGTTTAAATTTGTGCATGCGAAGTCATTTGGATGGTCTACAACAACATAAAACCAATGAATTTCTGCAACATTTTATACTGTTTGAAGGTCATCTTTTTGCAGTGCATTTTTGAGGCCATAAACAACATTTTTAGCTACTCAAAAACCCTAAGAATAGAGTGTACCACAGTACACTTTATCTTTTCATGCCAAATGAAATATCCCAAAGATATCTTTCTAATGGTGTAAACTGTTTGTCAAATAGAGCTTTTATGAGGAAGTTACATGACAAACAGTGGAGGGTAAATTTTAATACCCCACTAACTTCAAAAGGCCATAATGTTCTGCTCAAGACTCAGAATTGAGCATGGAAGTAGGCATTGGAAAGGTATTGGACAATAGAATATAATTATTCACCCAGAAAATTGATATGGGCAATCAATTTTTCAGGAAATCAGAAGAAATAATTTTGATATATTATTGAACCAGAATGGTTCATATTGTTTTCATGAAATTGATGAGACAATTATGCTGACAAAGTTATGTTGGCTACACATTTTGCAGATTTAACAACAACTAGATCATATCAAGATCAACATAGAGTGTAGATGAATGGATGATGCAAAGGGGGCTTACATCTAGGAAGATGATATCAGAGGAATGGATGTCCATATGGGAATTGAAGGAACAAACTCCAATGGACATGGAGAAGGAAGGGATGAAAACATGAATATGGTAGAGACATTAAAATTTTGAAGAAGGATGTCCAAATACATAAAGATGATAATGAAATTATTATGAGAGCCAAGGAGCCACATGAGGACTTTAACATGAAGTTAATGCAGAGTTTGAACATAATAGAAAATAAATTGGATAAGGAGAATGGCTCAAGAAAATCAGGAAGTCACAAGTTTCATGTTGAGAAAAGAAGAAAAAGAAGTGTTAGCAGACATCACCATCACTCCCCGAGGCATTCCAATAAGAGAGCACCCAACAACCCAATTCCATCACCTATCAGGAAGCATAAGAGGTATGGGGTGAATTATCTACGAGGAGAAATGAACAAAATCAAACCTCTGACATTTGATGGTGAGCACAAGAAGGATGAAGATGCAGAGACATGGTTGTTGGGAATGAGAAAGTATTTTCAATTGAATAATTACTCTTCTCATGTAGAAGGAATAATTTCCATCTATAAACTCAAGGGAAAGGCATCCATTTGGTGGGATCAGCTTGTGCAGGTGCAACAAATTAAAGAGAAAAATGTTACTTGGAAGAAATTTATGAAATATTTTGAAAAGAAATATTTGACTAAGAGATACTATGACAAGAAAATGAAAGATTTCTTTGAACTCAAACTTGGGAGTATGAACATAGATGGATATGAAAGAATTTTTTTAAAACTGTTGAAGTATGTTTCTTTCATCAAGGATGAGACAATTAAGATTCATAGGTATTTGAGTGGATTACCATCATTCATCAGTGAAAAAATACAATATGATGATCCCAAAACATTGGAGGAGAGCATAAGGCGAGCTAAATTCCTATATAATCAACAAAACTAAAGGCCAAATTTCCAAAAATATTGGGAAGACAAAAATAAATTCAAGATGGATTACAGGAAGAAGGGAACTAAGCCACCATTCTTTAGAAATAATCCTCAGGGACAACCAACTAATAGAGAACCCATAACGATTGAGACAGGGGGTCAAAGGCCAAGGAAACCACCTATTCAATATCGGGGTTGTAAAGGAGATCATATTTTTAGAGATTGTACTCACATAGGTGAAAAAGTGAGGATTGTTCACAATGTACAACAAGATGAAACAGTGGAATACATGGGAAGTAACCATCAAAGAAATTTCAGCATTACAACTGAAGAAATGTTACAGAAAAGGGTGTCAAATATTTGTAGCTGATATGGAAGAAACACTTAAAGATAAGGTGTCAAATATTGAAGATTATGCAGTCTTAAAATATTTTGAAGATGTGTTTAAGGAAATACCAGGATTACCCCCTAAAATAGACATTGATTTCTCCATAAATCTGATGCCCGGAGTAGCTCCAGTATCCAAGACTCCTTACAGGATGAGTACACCAGAATTGAAGGAATTGAAAATGCAACTTTAATAGATTCTAAAGAAGGGGTATATACACCCTAGTGTGTCACCTTGGGGTGCCCCAGTTTTATTTGTGAAGAAAAAGGATGGAACATTGAGAATTTGCATTGAATTTAGGTAGTTGAACAATGTAACTGTGAAGAATAAGTATCCTATTCCAAGGATCGATGACCTCTTTGATCAGTTGTAAGATGAAAAAATATTCTCCAAGATTGATATCAGGTCATTTTATCATCAAGTAAGAATTACAGAAGAAGACATCAACAAGGCTGCTTTCAGAACAAGGTATGGTCATTATGAGTTCACAATGGTGCCATTTGGGTTATCAAATGCACCAGTTGTCTTCGTGTGTTTAATGAATGTTATTTTCAGAGAATACTTAGATAAGTTTGTCATTGTATGTTTATATGGCATTCTTATATATTATAAGTCAGAGGGAGATCATGAACAACACTTGAGGATGGTATTACAAATATTAAGGGAACATCATTTGTATGCCAAATTGAGCAAGTGCTCATTTTATCAGAAGCCAATTCATTATTTGGGGCATATCATTTCAAAGGAAGGGATAGAAGTGGATCCTAAGAAGATAGAATCCATTAGAGGATGGTCAACACCAAATAATGTGATAGAGGTCAGATTATTCATGGGCCTTGTGGGCTACTATAGGAGATTTATTGAAGGGTTCTCAAAGATTTCACACCCAATTACTTCCTTCCAAAAGAAGGGAGTGAAGTTTTAGTCGACATTGGATTGTGAAAAGGGTTTCCAACACTTGAAGCAGTTATTAACAAGTGCTCCAATACTAAGGATTGGAGATCCAAATTAAGAATTCAGTGTATACACAAATGAATGTAAAGAAGGACTTGGTGAAATCCTCAGTCAAAATGGGTTTGTTGTATGTTATGAATCAAGGAAGTTGAAGGAGCATGGAAGACACTATGCCACTCATGATTTGGAGTTGGCATCCATAGTGAATGACTTGAGGAAGTGGAGGCACTACCTCACGGGGAAAAGTTTTTAGCTAAGGACATACCATAATGGTCTGAAATATTTATTTGATCAACCAACTCTAAATTCTAGGCAAAGAAGATGGTTATAATTTCTCAGTGAATATGACTTTGATATAAATCATATCAAAGGGAAAGAGAACAAGGTGGTTGATGCACTTAGCATAAGGGTGCATGAGTTGCATGCTACATCCATTAGCATGTACCAATCATATTTGAAAGACAGAATCATAGAGGCTACAAAATCAGATTTGCAATACAAGGAATTAGTGGAAAAATTACAACAAGGTATTTTGTAGTAAAAAATTGAAGGCTATAAGCTAGAAAATGATGAAATTCCTATATACATGAGCAAAATTTATGTACCAAATTCTCAGGAATTGAAAAATATGATATTGAGAGAAATGCATAATGTACCTTATGTTGGGCACCCAGGTTATCATAAAATTATTACAGTTGTCAAGAACCAATATTATTGGCCAAGAATGAAGAAAGAAGTTGTTGATTTTATTTACAAATGTTTGGAATGTCAAAAGGTAAAGGTTGAGCATAGAAAACTAGCTGGTTTGCTACAACCATTACCCATACCTGAGTGGAAATGGGAATTTTTAACAATGGATTTCATCACCAAACTACCCATAACAAACAATCAACATGATTCTATCATGGTTGTGGTGGATAAGCTTACTAAAGATACCCATTTTATTCTAGTAAAGCTCACTCACAAGGTAGCTAAGACTGCTGATGCTTATATGAGAGAAATTGTTCAATTACATGGTACAACCAAGACAATTATGTCTGACAGAGATCTAAAATTTACCTCAAATTTTTGGAAGGGATTATTTAATGGATTTGGAACAAATTTGAATTTTAGTACATCTTATCATCCAGAATCAAATGGAAAAAAAGAGAGGGTGAATCAAGTGATTGAGGATATGTTGAGTATGTATATGATGGATAAACCATCAAAATGGGAATACTACCTACACTTAGTAGAGTTTGCTTATAACAATGGGTACCAAACATTTCTAAAGATGATCCCATTTGAGGCACTTTATAGAAGAAGGTGCAACACACTGGTAAGTTGGGATAACTTGGTAGATAGAGAAGTGGTTGGGCCAGATTTACTTAGGGAAATGTAAGAGGAAATGTTGGAAATAAAAAATGATTTAAAGGATTCCCAAGACAGGAAGAAACACTATGCTGATAAGGGCATAACTCACAGGGAATTTAAAATGGGGGACCATGTATTCTTGAAAGCGAAGGGAAACACAAATTCCCTGAAGTTGGGAAATTGTTCAAAGTTGGCAACTCGTTATTGTGGATCGTTTGAAATCCTAGAGAGGATCGGGCCTGTAGCACACATGCTTGCCTTGCCTACATAAATGACCATTCATAATGTATTTCATGTATAATTTCTTAAGAAATATATACCTGATGTTAATCATGTTATTGATTGGAATGTGATCAAGGTGGAGCAAGAAGGCACTTTCCAAGTACATCCGGTATGCATTTTGGACCAGAAAATCAAACAACTCTGGAATCAATCCATAGAGATTGTAAAGGTCCAATGGACCTAGTATGGTCCTGAGGACACAACTTGGGAGCATGAAGATGCTATGCGGGTAGAATACCTGCTTATTTTTTAGGATTTTTGAAATTTCGGTTGTATATGTGTATATATTGCACTGAGGATACTGCATAAATAAGGGGAGGGGGATGTAATATACCTAGGCCGAACCCCAATTGTAAATGTAAATGAAAATGTACTTAAGTTGGTGAGTTGTTTGATATCATTTTTTCATTCACCTTTCATGGTATAGTGCGCACATGTACTACACACTAAAATTATGAAGTGTGCACATTGCAGGATACCATGTGCAACAAACTTAAGTGTGTGCAATTTTGAGGCTAGGGACACTTTGTGTATATGTTGTGTTGTATAGGATGGTGATCCAATTATTATAAGCTAGGAGGGTTATGTGTTGAATTAGGTCAGAGATCCTAGATGCTAAAGGCCAGTGAGCCTATTTTTGTATATGTATTATCATTAATATAATACATCGTTGCATGTAGACCGACCACGATAAAAGAGTATGGGGAACTAAACTCCACTAGTTAGGGAAAGGGGGGGGGATAAATTTTAAGGATAAGGGGCTAAGCTAGGAAGCTTAAGCTAAAAAAAAAATATTATATTAATATTCCTTAAAGTATAAACTATGGATAATTATTTTATCCTAAGTTCTAAGGATGGGGACAAGTGGGCCAAAGTAGCTCTCAACATGACAAGTGTCAATTTGGGAACATGAATACATATAGTTTGGACTTAGTGCATTTTCCCGATCATTCCATCATAATTCACTCACTCATTCAGTTGTCCTTCATACCTTCCTATCCTTGTACCTATATCCATACCTATACCTGTATATGTACTTGGTTATCTTGGGAGTTGGATGGAAGAAGTGGGTTGTCAGGCCCATGGGATACTGAAGAGATGGGTTGTTAGGCTTGTGATCAATTCTCTCGAGGTGAGAGAATTGTTGGGAATTGATTTCCCGAAGGTGAAAAACTGCAACTACAGGGCTCTGAGACTTCCTGTCCAACCTCGTTGGTTGTGAAGCCTGATTATCTTCCTGATTCATAGGTCTTTGTTTTCAATTGTGTTTATACCCCATGAAGACTTTACACCCTAGAAGAATGTACACTCTTCCACATGGGGGAGTGCGTAGGGGGGTTACCCCCTCTGCGGGGTTCGGAGGCGAAGCTCTGGAATGAAAAATTTCCTTGTAAATGTATATTGTAATTTCATTGTAAATTTAGACCGTTCATTATAAGGTCGCAGATTTGATGGTAGAAGTTATGTTAGGGTTTTTTTCCCTAGAAGGAAAACCTCTTTTATGAGGGAAATGTATTGCGGCTATGTATCATGGTGAATATTGTATTCTGAGTGAGGAGACTGTGAGAGAAAGAAGATGAAGTTACAATGGGTGTGTTGTAGGTTGTATCCCTTCATTTGCTGGATAATAATAAAAAAAGGACCTCACAATTTCTCTAGTGGACATAGCCCATACTGGGTGAACCATGTATATATGTGTCTCTATTGTATTGTGTATCTTCTGTGTTTTTATTTCCGGATTTGTTTTATTTATTTCTCTGTCATCCTGTTTTTCAAACAATTGGTATCAGAGAAAAAGGTAACTCGCAAGAAAATAGGGTTCCTCATTTGAGTGGAAGCAATGGGATGGAAAGTTTAGGGTCAATAAATTTAACGGCCAAAAATACCAATTATGGAAGATGCAGATGGAGGATTATTTAGATCAGAAGGATCTATACAAGATTCTTCCAGATGCACCGAGGTCAAACTATGACCCTAGACAAAATCCCGAGCCTCATGTTGATGGCATTGTAGGCTTTGCCAATGTGAAATTTGCATACTCGGTGACAAGCCATTTGAAAGAGTTGTCCCTAAACCAGTCTATAGGAAGGCTAGCTTCGTCTGTTTCCTCCACTCCCACTCAGTCGACGGATGTACATTCTATGCAATCATTGACCAACCTGAATGGAAACTAGCAACCAGGAGACAATAAAAATAAAGGACATGGTAACCATCGCAGGGGTGGGAAGAATAGTAATAAACCCAAGGACAATGGTAATAATGATAAGTCAAATAATAATGGTGGTGAGGAAATAAAGAAAGGCGGAAGGTGATGTTTCCCTATAAGCTTTGTACAGACGATCACCTTACCCACTTATGACTCAAACTTTCAGAATATGAGAGGATTTTATCTCTACCGCCCATTGTGCTAACTAATCCTTGTCCACATAATCAACACATGGCCTCGATCTCCTTGAATGCTGTAAATGCAGCGAGTGGAATTCAAAACCCATCGATGCAATAAGGTGACCATTTATGCATCAATATGTTTAAATATGAGGTTAAAGTAGCCACTTAGTCTCATGATTACAGTTATCCATAGATTGTACCTGGTCTATAGTCTCCCCCTCCTATAGAGACGCCCTTATAGATCGAAAAACCAGAGCCCCTACGTCATATTCCGAAAGGAGTAATCAAGCGATCTACCCACAATACTAATGCTAGAGTTGCCCAGAATTACTCTATTGTTGAAGATATGGGTCAAAACCCTTTTGCAATGTCGGATCTGGGGGTACTCTAGACATGTCCTTCACAGAGGAATTCTTTTTAATCTACATTAGGAGCTCTAGATCCTTGTGGCTCTAAAGTTATCAAGTTTGACGTCATAGATGTGAAGCTTGGATTGCCTTACCATGTGGAATTCTAAATCCACGTGGGTAACTCAAAGTATACCATCAAACATATTGTTGTTGATGAAGGCACTGCAACATGTATGATGTCCCTAGTCTATTGGAAAGCCCTCGACTCTCCATCCCTTTTCGAGTCTCCTACAATGTTTACTTATTTTGACGGTCATTCCTTCCACCCTCGTGATATTCTTCCTACCTTCCCGATCCAGTTAGGTGGGAAGAAGGTAGAGATGGATGTCGAGGTGGTTGATGTACCCCTCGACTATAACTTGTTACTAGGATGCAATTGGACTTATGCTATGACTGCAATCATATCGTTTGTCTTCCACACTCTTTTCTTTCCTCATGATGGGAAGATCGTGACGATCAACCAATTCTATTTTGCATATGCTAGTCCCAATGCATTTGTTGGATCGTCAATCCTTTTAATAAAAAATTCTCAGCCGACAACTGAGAATATAGGTGTCATAATGTATTCATCGCTTATGGGTACCTTCGACTTCATGGCACTGATTCATCATATATACGCCATGTCCAATAGGTCTTCTTTGTCAAAGAGGTTTGTTCCTTTCCGCACTTCGTATTTTAACGATCCTTATACCTCACCTTCCTTAAATGCGTCTCATGAAGGTCATTCAAATACTGGAATGGACATGCCACTATTGGTAGAACAGATAGCATATTAGGTTGTTCTTGACTCTTCCACCGATCTAGATCATGTTACCTCACAGAAGGACAAGGAGGATCCTGTTCTAGAGCCTGTGTGGGCCACTTCATTGTCTTGTTCACATGACTTGCTCGATGAGACTTTACCTTTGGATGAAGCTATCATAGAGGCCATGAATGCCTCTGACAGGCCATGGGATGATATGCATCATCTCTCTTATTTTCTCCTAGAGCTTGCCAAAATCAAACAAGATGATTTTAGATCTACCTTGAGTGAGATAGTTGGTCACGCGGTAGTTCCATTTGATACGCACGAAATTTATGACAAAGGAAACATGATGACTATCTCTCCTACCATCATGATCGATATCTCTCTTATTCCTGGAAAGGTTGAGAATGTATACATCGGTGCAAATTGTTCGTCGAAAGAAATTTTGATCCACATCGAGCTCTTCAAATAATTTTGAGATGTGTTCACTTGGTCATATGAAGAGATACCAGGAATCGACCCTTGGATTGTCGAACATGATATTAAAACCTACCTAGATGCTAAGCATGTTCAAAAACGAATTAGAACTATGAATCCTAGGAAGGCCCCTGCTATTAATTTAGAGGTATAAAAATTGCTTAATGTTGGGTTTATCTACCCGATTCCCTTGAATGAATGGGTATCCAATCCTGTTCCTGTGAATAAAAATCAAGAAACCATCTGCATATGCATGGATTTTCATGACCTGAATAAAGCCTTTCCTAAAGACAACTTCTCTACACCCTTCATCGATCATATTCTCAATGAGTGTGGGGGAAGAATTTTTTTTTTTATGGACGAATTTTTAGGGTATAACCAAATTCATATTAAGCTCAAGGACCAACATAAGGCAACATTTATTTTCCCTTGGGGTACTTATGCATAGCAGAAGATGCCTTTTAGCCTTAATAATGATGGAGAAACCTTCCAACAAGCTATGACCTTCACATTTCACGATCTCAAGCACATATTTGAAGCTTATATCGACGATTGCACTGCTCACTCCCATAAGATAGTGGATCACCCTAAACACCTTCGAGTAGTTTTTGAAATATGTTGCCATTTTCGCATCCGTTTAAATCCTCATAAATTCATATTTTGCATTAGGTTAGGTCGACTTCTAGGATTTTTAGTCTTTGATAATGGGATCATGGTAGATTCATTAATGGTTGAGGAAATACTTTGATTTCCTCCCCCATTCACTTTTCGTCAAATTCAAGGTTTACATGGGAAAGATATTTTTTTACGATGGTTTATAGTGAACTATTCCAATATTAATGAGGGTTTCATGCGTCTCTTAAATAAGGACACTCCTTTTATCTGGGATGAGCAAGCCCAAGAATCCTTCGATGCTTTGAAGAAATCCTTGCTATCGACGCCTCTATTGAAGTCTCCAGACTACGATAGATATTACTTTCTTTATGTTTCTACATCCAAAGAGATGATTGGTATGGTGTTGGTTCAAGAGGATGATGAGCTCTGAGAGCACATCATTTACTGTCTTAGTAAAATATTGGTTGGCCCTGAACTCAAATATTCTCATGTTCAAAAGATAGACTTGGTTGTCGTTCACGCAAACCAATGATTATGACACTATATATTTATTTGAAAAACTAATGTGGTTGTCGATGTCAATCCATTTCAATACATCCTTACTATGCATATCATAGGGGGAAATTACAATAAATGGATTATCATTCTACAAGAATTCGATCTCGATTTCTCTTCGGCGAAGTCCAAAAAGTTAGTAGTTTTTGCAGAGTTAATATTTGACTTCCCTCGGTTAGATGAGGATGTCATTCATGTTGATTCATTTGTAGATGAAAACATTTTCCTTGTATCATCATTGGACCCCTAGTATGGAGATATTTTTGTCTATCTTCAAACTTTGAATTTCCCTCAGCATCTATTGCGAGATGACCGACGGTGTATATGATACCAAGATAAGAATTACCTTATCATCGATGACACTCTCTATCATTGAGGAGTAGACAATATCCTACGTCATTGATTGACTCATGAAGAATATGAGTCTATTCTAAATGACTGCCACAATGGGGCTTGTGGTGGTCATCTATCTGGGCTTGCGACAACACAATTTTTTTTGCGAGCCAGTTATTTTTGGTCATCTATTTTTAAATATTGCATCAAAGTGGTTAAGAAGTGTCACCCCTGCCAGATGTTCACTTGAAAAATGCACTTGCATCCAAGTCCTCTCCATCCATTCATTACTGTCAACCCCTTCACCAAGTGGGGGGGTAGATTTTGTGAATTGCAACCCAACTTCATTTGGGGGGAATCAACACATTATCCTGGTCATAGATTAATTTACTAAGTGGTTCGAGGCCATGTCTATAGTTAAATCCAATGGTAAGACTATTTCCTTCTTCATATTCAATCAAATTATATCTAGGTTCGAAATCCCAGGTGAGATTGTCATTGATCATAGTAGTCACTTTCAGAATGAAATGATGGAAGAATTAGCATCAAAACTGGGGTTTAAACATGGTCATTATTCCCCTTACTACCCCCAGGAAAATAGAAAAGTACAGGTCTTAAAGAAGTCACTCAAGAACATTTTTCATAAAACTGTCATCCAAAGAAAATTTGACTCAGATATCATGCTTTACCCATCACTTTGGGCATACCAAACCTTAGTTAAAAATTCCACCATTTTTTCTCCTTTCCAGTTAGTACACGGTGTGGAGATGATCTTACCTATTAAATGCAAAATCCCTTCTCTTAGATTGGAATTTGCGCTCCTACCTGACACTTACGATCTTGAAAAATGCCTCGTACACCTACAGAGTCTATATGAGTAGCGTCGAGACACCTCCACGACTATTGAAGCGAGTAAAAGACACATAAAGGTCTAATATGATAAGTCAGTTTGTCCTTGACACTACATTGAGGGTGACTTGGTCCTTCTATATGATCAAGACAATGAACCACTAGGGGAAGTCAAGTTGAAACCCATGTGGTACGATCCCTATATCGTGTGACATGTCTTAGAAAAATGAGCCTATGAATTAGAATATTATAAAGGGAACATACTAGCTAAGCTCAGGAATGGGCTCTATTTGAAAATATATTACGCTTGAGCCCCATGCTAGGGTGTGACTCTTTTTATACTAATGTATTTAGTGTATATATATTTTCCCTTTGTTTTTATCTTCAACTTGCTTATCAAGTTTTCCCTTGGTTGGCAGATGTCAACGGAGTCGTCAGTTTACTTAGGATTCGCAGATGGGGCCAATCGTCATGCACAGAACTTGGCTTCTGTCACTTGGGTTATTTACTCACCCAAGGGTCTACTGGTGTCTTCAGGTGGTGTTTTCCTGGGGCCATCCATGAATAATGTGGCCAAGTATAGAGATGTTATAGAAATTTTACGCGATGCCATTTCACATGGTATTCACTCGTTAGAAGTGTGCCTGGACTCCCAGTTAGTAGTATGTCAGTTGAAGGAAGTTACCATGTGGGAGTCCCTACTCTACTTCGATGATTCTTACAGGTATGACTTTTAGAATGACATTTTGATTTTATTACTTATCATCACATACCTACAAGTTCTAATTATGTATCTGATGCATATGATAATTGTTTTTTAGATTGGCATTTGTCACATAACTAAAGAAGACAAAACACTTTCATCAATGTACACATTGTAACATAATTAAAACCAAATATCAATGTTTTTATATATATTTCATCTCTCCAAAAAATATGATGTTATAGTACAAAATTGGGGTTGACACCCTCAAAGTACATATACATTCAATCATACAATAGCCACCACATCTACGCCTGTGGTGTCAGATGTGTGTTATGATAGCATACTATGGCATTTTCCAGACGTTGAAAGAGTCGTACCCAAGCATGGGGCACACCTACCACCTGTCATTGCATCACCTCCGATAGATCCTCCACCTGAACCATGGGAATCCTCTGCATCAAACGAGATAGATTTCCCTTCACATTTTGAAGCACTCTATAAACATCCCCTTTCACTACCTCATCCCCCCGGTGCCTCCATCGATTTCATGGAAGTTTGTCCAAACATTCTTGGACCCACATCTGCGTCACACACATGTTTCGTTAGTGCTTGAGATCGTCCAAAAAAAAAAAAACTCTTATGAAAAAATAAAAAAAATGAAATATTCAAAAAACTTTCACATACGTATGTTGCTGTAGGCGGAAACTGGTGGTAACGACATGTCCACATCTCCTCTGAATTCAATCCCTACATAAGGGTATTCCTTCAGATCCATCACCTACCGACTCCACCAGAAGAAAAAATCATCATTGTAGGGTGTTGGCACCCTACCACCCCCCTTCCACCTCATCACCTCAGTCCATCATGCCATGGATGGATCGTGAGGTCCATGCAGAACCTACTTGAAGAAAAAAATACAAAGGATAGACGTGAACTTGAAGTTCCTCTTTCTACCCAGTTTGCAGTATATTAGTTGGCTCTTCATGTTCGCCAATAGTGAAGTGCACCAATCATAAAACGTGGGTCGCAAGAACTCCAATGAATAGAATATAAGTGGCCTCAATGCCTAGTGCAAAGAGGCTGACCCTGTGATCCGTGTAAACACTAGGACCACAATCTTGAGACTCACATTGTTGATCGCTTTGATTGGGATTTGGCTCCCTACCTTCTCGATCCCCACAATGCAATGAGTGGATATGTAATTCTCTATGTTCATGCCACTCCCAGATCCTAGGTATTTGAGGTTGACCATCTCACCCTGGCATGACAATCTCATCAAGAAGTAGATTTCCTCAACTTCAATCATTAATGGTTTTCCATCGAGGTTGAAGGTCTCAGTATCTGGATCCCAGTAGTTCACAAGTAGCTGATGTTCTCTCAATTTATCCCTCATACCTTTGAGAGCCCAAAACTTGTATATCGGCCCACATTTGTTTAAGGCCATTTCGGCCCCTAGATCTCTCTCCACTACAACATCCACCTCTTCATGCTCTCTTTCTCTCCACTCTAGTACCATCCTCCAAGATTGAAACCATTTTTTGAGTTAGAAACATTTAAAAAACATTATCCATGGACATGTACGCGAGCTACAGTGTACAAAGTCGCATATAGGACCTCTGATATGCTGAATATTTTTCAAACCATAGTGTATAGGTATGCGTATATGCGACCTGATGATATGTAGCCCACGTACACCTTAGTTTCTATGTTGTGCCCTAAAAAACTTAAAAAAGGAGGCCTAATTACAAATTTTAATCCACTAGAAATAAAGAGGGGAGAAAGATGAATTACTTGTTCCAAACGGTTCTCAATTCTGTCGCTCGTATCTCCCACAATCAACATTTGAAATTTGGAGGCAATTTGGTCCAAAATACACTATCTGGGTAAAAAATACAAATCGTATAGTAAAATTGGTTTTTTTTACTATTTATAGGAAATATTTACCCACTTTACATAGTTTCGTACAATATTTTTCCTATTGGACTAATACGATAGTGGATGGAGTTGGTTTTGGTGTTTTTATCTAGGGATTCTTGCATTTTTTCAGCACCATGTCGCTCGTTCATAACTTTGGACATGTATTTTTGTCACACATCATATAGGATAGGTACCCAATCCATCATGCACACTTGCATCATCTTATGACTGCACCTCATACGCCTTAGGTACAAACCCATTTAATCGCAACACAAAACCTTTTATCTGCAATTAGAAGTGTCATTATCAAATGGTAGAAACTTACCAAACATGGGTACGCTAGTTAGATCCCCTGCTTCATTCGGTGCCCATGCATAGATTTTTGTTTGTAGGATCGTGAGTCCCTTATAGATAATACATGACTTTATGTTTGAACCTCATTTATTACTCATAAACATGCTGAAATATACCTAGAGGAATCCCAATGAGTCTGATTTAAGCTCTTTTTTGACTCTCTAAAAAAGTGAAAAGATTTTCGAGTGAACTTGTCTCTTTCACACTCCTAAATTGGATTTGAAAGCACATCTATTTGGTGCAATTTTACCCCTTTTTCAAGCCAAGTAAACTAAGATTACAAAAAAGGACATTTTTTGGTGTTAAGTTGTAATTGCATCTCATTCTCTTGCTTGCAGTATTGAGCCTATTGTCGGTTCCCACTTGTGCATTATAATCCTATCACCTCAGAAATTTGCATCACAAGAGAAGAAGATATTTGTTTATCTCCTTTGCATCTTGACACCCTATACCCAAGAGGAAACATTTCCCCGAGTGTCCATCTCCCACATGCACCTCCTTGCATTGAGCATAGGTATGTTCCATTGCTGGAACTAGTTGATTACTTGCGACACTCGTTTCCTCCTTTGTATCATAGCATTCATTTAACTATGAAAAAACAAAAAACAATGGGCATGAAAATAATATTATCTTATATTGGCAGTATTCGTGTCACCTTTGAACATAGCACAAAATTTTTGAGTCCACTTGTCATCACAATTTTGGGTTTATCATGACCTTAGGAAGCTGAGCTCGTTGAGTAGAGTTTACTCCCCCGACTGGTTATTCTTCTAGTCCCTATGGAGAGTTTGATTGATGCCTCCTGCATCTCAAAGTTTCATCATTGAGTCTATGCTGCCAGAGTCTTCCATATGTCTCATGCTCTGGTTCAAAGGATTTCTATCAACCTGTGTCAACCATTCTTTAGAAATATTGACTTTTCATGTTGGCCATACCCTCAGTGTGTCTTAGAATTACATGAAACTGTAGTCCTATCGTGCACCCTGGTCCTACTTTCATCATTGGTAGGTAACCTTGAACCTAGCAGTCAAATTTTCACCATTAGTCATTGACTAGGTGGTTTCCCTTGTGCTCAATGATAAGAAATATATTCACACACAGAGATTCATGTAGTGTCTTGGATTCCATTAGCCTTATTGGTGGTTTCCTCGCTTTTTTCAACAGTTTTCCTTATTGGATGTTATTCAAAGGGTCTTTTTCATGTACCGCTTGCATCTGGAAAACGCGAAAGACGCATAGGGTCGTTGGTTCGTGAACATGTTCTTCATCCGATTTCCTCCAAATCATCAAGCTTCTACTTTGTACCTCGTGTTGAATGATGAGAGATGGCTCAATGCTCTCCTTTCAGCGGGTCTCCTTCCATCGAATTCAACTCATCTAATATTAAAATGAGACCTAGAGTCCTATGAGTACCTAGAGGCTTGTAGTCATTAGTGGAAGGTTATCTCGCCATCGATAGTTGGGAATACATTAATGTCTCCTAATCAATGAATTCTTCAAGTGTTTGACCCCAAAACCTTTATTCACACTTGTAAGAATGTACTCAGTGCCTTGATACCTACTTTCATTATCGGTAGGTTGTCTCGTGTTTGTTAATGGTATACCTTAATGACTAGTAATCAAATAAAGTCTCATTGTGTTCAACCTCAACTCCTTTATTCACACGATGTAGACTTGCACCTTTGGTGGAATGTGTAGAATACTTGAAGACATTAGTTCATAGTCGCATCTTTCTTGAGCTATTTCTATCTTTCACTGGACCAATACCTATGTGACTTCATTGATCATGGGGGACCTGATTGTACTGCAATGTATACAGACATCTTTAGATTGACTTTTAGAATGGTTTTACTGGGCATTTTTCGTGACTATGACATCCTTTGGCATGTAGCCACCTTGTATTTCCTACTCATGGCCATGAATATTTGTTTGGTATATTTTCACATGGATCTATAGTGTAATTCAAATTGGCAGCCATGTGTGCAAAGTCAGTATAGATTGTAATATTCTCATGAGCAACTTGTTTGTCCAGCTGAGTCTCCATTACTCCACTTCTGTGTATTATAATGTATTTTGACCATCGAAGATACTCCTTTGACCTCACACATTAGGGGGAATCTGTTATAGCAATTTTTTCCTCACCCTACACAAAGTTGCTCAGAAGGCCTTTTTCCATTTCCTTATACAAACTTGAAGTCCCTTTTTTCAAATACGAGAGATAAAAACAATATTTTTCCACATATACATGCCCTAACTATTATACAACATGTGTATATGTAGGTTTCACCACTAAATCTCTCACACATTGGGTTTTGTGCCAAAAATAAAAAAATAGTGTCGCATTTCCATGTCATGTGACGGGATCCATGATCCTTGACCTTCCATATAATGGAAATGTTCTGAATTTTCCCTTCAGTTCCACTTGAAGGCTATAAATGGGTCATATCTGAGCTATGGAAAAGAGGAGAAGAATTTAACTTTGAGAGAAAATTTACTCTGGAGAAATTATTCACTTCATATTGAGTCTGCATCCCTTTGTTCTTTTAATTCTAAACACATTATTCAGCCCCCAATCTCTTCCCTACTTGATTGAGAATCTCATTGTCTCTCTTATATGAGCTTGCCTTTGGTGGAGGATTGAAGTGGTGGAGGCCCATCTGGAAGGGACTTATTTTCTCGGTTCCTAACCATGTCGACACAAAAGTTTGTAATTCATTCACTTTTGTTGATTACATTTTAATAGAAATAATCTTTTCTCGTCCAATTAATATCTTGCAAATATTTGAATTGTTATTCCATGGGAGTATTTATTATGAATGTGGCGCAGACGCACCCTCTGCCTCGTCAAAGGCCTCTGCGCTAACCTCCTGGTCTTTAAGGATCGTTCTAATTCCTCCTTTGAGCCAGAGCGACTCTTTGATCCCTCCTTGGAATCTATAATAAAACTGACCCACAGGTCTTTCCTACTCCTCGTAGCCTCTAGGCCCGATCGCTGTTCTCTTCACGACAGGAAAATAAAAATTTGGGATTCGGGGTTTCACAATCCCCAATGTCGCAACCTTTTGGTTCTCGATTTCCTGATCTCTGATATCCCAAGATGCTTCAACTCCCACTAGTCCCCTGGGCTAGACTTTTGGTCTATATGACCTCCCCTTATATGACCGTAGTCCGTTCGGGGTTTTGAGCTTTCAAATGCCGAAATGCATTTGTCCTCAGGACTCCCAATCCTCCAAATCCCGATATGATGTCCTTTCATCATTAGCCCCCTGGGCTATATTCTGGTCCCTGTGACCACCATCTCATAGGACCACGACTCTATGTTCTCTGGGACTTAACTTCGCAAGAGTCCCCCCTTCTCGCCTTAGCCCTGTCTGGCTATGCTCTAGTCCATGTGACCAGTCCTCATAAGACCACAGTCTTATCTCTTTTCTGGATTTTGGGGTTTCTGATGTTGAAATGTATGAGACCTCTTGTCCTCAGGATCCCCGATCCTCCGAATCCTGATATGACTCTCCCCTTTCGGGATATTTTTTGAAGGTCTCGATTTCTGCCACGTGTCGCAACCGATGGATGGTTCAGGTCTACTTCGAGGTTTTCACCATGGAGATTCCCAATTCCCCATTATGATGAGATGATGTCAGCTGGGCCCCATAACAGAGCTTTCCTCCTTTCGAGATTTTGGACTTCGCAATTTCGAAATGCAAGTGTTTCCTGTCTTCAAGAGTCGCGAAACGTCGAACCCTGTCTTCTTCGGATTTATGACACGCGTCCCAAATGGATGGATGGTCCTGATCAGAACTCGGACTTCACCAAATGCAAAGTCAAAAACACTCACTTATGTGAGTCCTGGTGTTTGGATCTCCGAAATGGACGATCACATGACATGCATCCTTCCTTAGATCCATAGCTGAAATCCTTTCACTGGTTCGAGACTCAAAAAGGTCTCGGACTCTTGGTCTCTAGACTTCCGATATGCCGATGGCTCTCGATTCCTGCCACGTGTCCCAACAGATGGATGGTTCTAATTTGTGTCGGGGTTTTCACTGTGGATTTACTTGATCTCTCATCCATACGAATTCCGATATCCCGAACTCCGACACCTTGATATCCTGACACCTTTCGGGATTTTCACTTTGTTTACGATGGTTTAATCCCCGTGCAACTCCTACCAATCCTACGACTGACGATGTTTCGACACCTCTTGATGAAGTGTCTCCACCGTCCATTCCACTGATCTTCTGCACGCACTCCAGAGATTAAACTCTGCACGTCTTCACCTGATCCAACATTTGACAGGAATCTGAGAGACATCCAATGACTCATGATCTCCCCTTCTTGTGCGCTCCTCTTACTCCTTCCTGGACGTGAAAAAGCAACGGTCCAGAATCTGTTGGCTCATCCAACGGTAGCTATTCTCCCTTTTGAGCTTTGGCACTTTCTCTTGATGTTTTGGAAGATTTTCTCCAAAACTAAAGGCCTCGACCTTTGTCTTCCCTCTGTGAGCCCTACGATCCTTGAGTTTCGCCTGCGTTCTCAATGACACCGTTCTTCCCGAGCTTCCCCTAAACTCAGACCTTCCAAAGGCTTTTCTCTCTCTTTGGCCTCTACAAACTCTTGCGGCCTGTGTGTGTAAAAGAACTCACCCTCGTGAGCTTAGCCTTCGAATCCTCAAGGGATTCCTCGACTTCTGCGTCTCCTACAGAGACTTCACATGCGCACAAAGGTGTTATCCGTCCTGAGCTTTCCTGTAGCTTCGACCTCCAAGAAAAATCATCCTTTTTCCTTTCTCCCTTAAATGGAGAATTTGGGATGCTCTCCTGGATATCCTTCACCCAAACATCCTCTTGTTGAGTCTTTCAGGGTATTCAGCAACCCTGTGAAGGTCCCTTTCCTTGGACTTTTCTTCAAATTCAGAACTCAAAGAGTTCTTTTCTCCTGTGCCTATCTGCACACCTACTCAATGCCCACTTGGCAGAGTATCTTCTTACAGAACTCACAACAAAGTTCTTTTGTGCACTCCTTGCACTGGCTCAATGCCCACCTGGCAGAGCTTCACAAAACTCCTCAGAGATTTCTGTCTACAACTGTGTTCTTCTCCACAACCTTGCTTTCTAAGGTGTTCAGCAACCTCACAGGTATTTCTTCTGAGTTGTTGATTTCAACTTCTGTGCCCACCTGGCACGCCTCTGTCTGACTCCGCAGAGTTCAGAAATGCACCCTCTGTGCACAGCTATCAGAACCCGCAGCGTTCTGTCACACCCTCTTGGTGTGAAGCCTCAAAGACCTCTCAAGCTTGAAACCAAAACAACTCCTGCAAATGCATAAACATAACATACATTCACAGCATATAAAGAACACTCACAGGCATTCATTCAACACAAAAGTGTGCAGGAAAAACTGTTGTATATATATATATATATATATATATATATATATTAAATGGAAAATGCCTATTTTTACAAGGTGTTTCTGAGCATAGCCTGTAACAAGGTCCTAGCTCCTTCTCTTCTGCTCCCTACTTGCAGACTCTCTTCTCTCCTTACTCACTCTTTCTTTTTCTTCTACGAGATCCCCCTCTCTTGATCTTTTACATGAGGGGGCTCTTAGAGCGCTTCCCTCCAATCTACCTACCCTATTCAATTACATTGAATGGTTTGTCTAGTCCACCATATGGATCTAGATCTCAGCCTTACAACCATTAAAGGCCTACGTACTCTAATGCCTGCACAAAGGAATGGCTCCCTGTCTCAACAACCTACAACATTAATTATATTCAAATTCAAAATTGAAGATGAAGGCTGCGCCTCTCTTCATCTTTGAATGCATGTGCTGACGTGGTTGGTTGGCTGGTGTGGAGAGATGCTCATGCATCATGCTTAGCTGCAAAATCATGAGCTCCTGCTCATGAGATTCCCATCTCAGCTGTTGAAATCCCCCTGGATCCCAAACAAATCTCTGGAGCTGTTCATCTACTCCATCTCCCTGCTGTTGCTGCTTCTGCGCTACTCCTGCTACTGCTTCTTTTCTACCTAGCTTCTCCTTGCTGGCAGTTCTTGCTGACCGGATCATAAGCTCCCTGATCTCTCCTATCACTTTGTCCAGCTTCTCCAGTGGATGGCTCTGTTCATTCACTTCACCTATTGGATGTGCATGCCCTACATTTTCACCCTTCTCTCTAGGGCTTCAATCTGCTCATACAAATCAGCAAAGCAAAAGCTGTCTGCCTCTTCTTCTTCTTCTTCTACAAACTCCTAGGTTGCAGTCTTTTCAGTCTCCTAGCTGAAAATATTGAGCCATTCCTTGGTGTTATCCCTCCAGGAAACTACTTAGGGTTGTAAGCTAAGTATGCCTGGTAACTTAACAGATGAATTGTTTTCAGTAGGTGGATCAATGGGATACTAAGATAGTGCAATGAAGAGATTATTTATNAGACTAACTTAATGAACCAGTGCTTTTAGAAACTGTAAATCAGAGGCCAGATAACAAGAGAGGTGTGAAGAATATAGCTTAGACAACCAAATACATTGGAATGCAGGGTTTATACAACCAAATACATAAATAATGTAGGGTCACACTAAGCAATGAGAAGTTCCTCCATTCAAATCATGAGCATAAGCTGAACTAATTTAAACAGAGTACAGAAATAAGATGGATGAAAATCTGATTATAGTAGAAAAAGAAAGCTGTGATTTTTTGTATTAAGATAAGTAATCAAAACATAGACTCAAATTTCTCCAGAATCGAACCATTGTTTGATTTCAAAATAGGCATTTATAGCCTTTACAATACAGATGCACAGATCCTAAAAAAATGGATCTATTATTAAATAAAAACAGTCCTATTTTACTTAAATAGCTATAACCATAAAGTCTTCAATAACAGAAAATAGTATTCGAACTGTCTTCATCATGCGAAAATCCTTCATCTGCTTTCTCCAGCTTCCATCTCCTGCGAGGTAGTGAGGTAGCGTGACACCTGTGTGTGATTGTTTCTTTCCTCCAATACTCATGGCTGAGTTTTAGGATATGGCCTTGAAAGTGTATCCAAAAATTCCTCGGATGCTTTGATTTTGAACCATTTTGCATGCCATTTAATGATGCATGACA
>JASDQU010102397.1:230083-252541 GCA_032191745.1 Picea mariana
TGTTCCATTGTCACTTGTTTTTAGTTTTTGTTTTTATGCTCATGTTGTTATTTAGTTCTTGCTTAATTATTGTTAATAGCTTTATTGTTTTCTTTCTAACCTTTTGCATTGCAGCTGTCATGACTAGAAGAGCCCAACTAGGCATGTAAGTGCTCACTTTTTGCTCACACATTGATGAAAAGAGCACGAACATCCATGAAAAGACCCTGCATAACGCTATGCTGGATTCCAGCATGTCTCACAACCTCATGCCAAAGGTTATCATGGATTAACTGGATTTGGATGTCACCATGCCATACAAAGACCTTTTCTCCTTTGATTCGAGGAAAGTTAAATTTTTGGGCCTTATCAAAGACTTAGTTTTGTCGTTGGCTCAAATCCCCATTAAGAACATGGTCATGGATGTAGTCATCACAGACATACCCCCAAATTTCGACATGCTTCTATCAAGGTCATGGGCCACGAAGTTGAAGGGCACTTTGCAGATGGATATATCATATGCCACCATCCCTATTTTTGGCCATGACATAATGTTGTACAGAGAAGTGCTATTGAAATACATGGTAAGAAGAAAGACGTGGATAAACAATAATCCTATATACACCATCGACACTGAGGTGGGTTCTTCTATATTCTACAATGACTTGAGTTTCGAAGAGGAAGAACCGACAACCATCATAACAGCTGATGAGAGACTGTGCAGGAAACAATAGAGTGCATTGACCTGAAAGACCACGTGGTAAATGGGGTGTGGAACATGAGTTTTGACGATGCAGTCAACAGAGAAGGAGCTGGGGCCAGTGTATAGGTAAGCCCCCTTGAAGAAAAAACAAAGTTGTGCTCATACAAGCTCACGTTTGAATGCACTAACAACATGGTCGAGTATGAAGCAATAATATTGGGCTTGCAAGTTTTGAAAAAATTGGGCACGCAGAAGATAGCAGTGCACATAGACTCTGAGCTGATCATAAATCAGGTAAAGGGTGTGTATCAGACCAAACACCCCTGGTTGAGAGCATACATAAATATGGCGTTGGACCTCCTTGAAGGTTTTTTAGAGTATGACCTAGCTTCTATCCCTAGAGAGAAAAATCATATCGTCGATGCGTTGGCCACGTTGGCCTAGGTTTTTAAGACCCCCATCTTCCTGAACAAAAGATATGAAATCAAGGTCAAGCATAGGTCGACGATGCCTGATAATATCAAACATTGGCAAGTGTTTGATGATGAAAAATAGGTGGAAAGGTTCCTCCTTATGAGTTATGAGTTCACCAATACCAA
This sequence comes from Picea mariana, assembly GCA_032191745.1. NCBI lineage: Eukaryota > Viridiplantae > Streptophyta > Pinopsida > Pinales > Pinaceae > Picea > Picea mariana. Next base: position 231,365 of record JASDQU010102397.1, read on the forward strand.
CATTGACGAGGAATGCTATGGTGATGAATATGAGAGCATGGATGCACGCAATAATGAAGACCCTTTCCAAAACCATATTGCAAGAAGGGACATAATACAATGGAAAAATAATATTATTCCAAACGGGTTGGTGCCACTCAATTTTTTTTTTGATGAAAACGATGTGGCTAAGAACCCCAAGATCACTGCATGTGAAGAATACGTGGAAGAATGAAACATCGGGACTGAAGAGAATCTGCAGATGGTAAAATTATCAAAGACACTCAATTCAGATATCAAGCAGAACTACATAAATCTCATGAAATATTTCCCAGATATCTTCGCACGGAGATATGATGACCTAAAGGTATATGACACGAAAGTAATCCAACATGTTATCCCTCTCAAGGAAGATTGGAAACCTTTCAAACATAAGCTGCAACAGATAAACCCCCTGTTGCTGCTGTTGATCGAGAAGGAGGTAAAAAATATTTTCAACGCTAAAATTATTGTTTCTTTGAGATCCTTGAAATGGGTAGCTAATCCGGTACCTTTAAGAAAAAAAGGAGGCAAGATAAGACTATGTGTAGACTTCCGGAATTTAATCAAAGTGTCTCTCAAGGAGCACTACCCCCTTCCTAAAATGGACTACATCCTGCAAAAAGTGGTGGGGTCCCAAAATATGTCTATGTTGGACGTGTTCTCAGGATATAATCAGATCATGGTCCACCCAGAAGACAGAGAGAAAACGACTTTCACAACTCCATGGGGAACATTCATGTATGCCAAGATGTCGTTTGGCCTAATGAACGATGGAGCCACTTTTTAGAGGGAAATGGACATCGTGTTTGGTGATGAAAAGGACAAGTTTATCATGATTTATATGGAAAACATCACAGTGTACTTTGCCTCCAACAAACAACATCTCGAGCACATGAAGAACGTTTTCTAGAAGTGTAGGATGTTTGACATATCACTAAATCCAAAGAAATCACATTTCGCGGTGGAAGAAGGAAAGTTATTAGGGCACATCATTTCCAAGGAAGGCATTAAGATAGATGTTACACATTATTTTATTCATCCCTATGACCATTAATGATGTAAACCTATATGTTGCCTTCAGAGGGGTCAGTGGCTTGAGTTCCTAAAGAAAGAAGAGAGAAGAACTTTTCCTGAGAAAAGAAGTTGCATTTTTCTTTATGAAAACCCTATTAAAGATGATTTTAGCATGATTCACTATGGATAGGGTGTGATAATGACTAATTCTCGTAGGCTACATCATACCTAGGTCATGAGGATTTCGCAGTCTACTCTATAGGCAGGGTGTGAGAATGTTTACACATGGGAAAAATGAGCGTTTTCTCGAATCTTCTAGAAGGAGAAACTTCCATGGTGAGGTGGCATCCAAATGGTTTGGATCTTACTCACTTTCATGATTTAGTGGGATCATCCTAACCTCCTCACCTTATCCTCTTCAGCTTATAAAAGGAGAGGAGCTCTCATGGAGAAGGGCTAAGTTGGATTTGGCTTGGAATTACTAGCTTGGTTGGAGTGTCTTTGAGTTTTTCCTTTGTCAAGATAGATTGTGAATATTATCAGTTCTATGCTCTCATAATTCTTGGAGTGGAAGTGTGTGGGAAATGAAGGACAGTTGGAAGGGACCTTATGACATCAAGGCCATGGTTGTAATATCTCTTTCACATTTAATATAATACAGTAATATAATTATTTCCTATAAAGCTTGTTGTGTTTTATTGTATGATTCCTTGATCACATACATAGGTTTATATTGAGTTTATACTATTACTATCACTTTGGTTGGTTGCGTTCTTTTGCAAGTTCATCATTGTATGAGTGTTGGAATGGATCTAGGATGGCGATGGTGAGAGGATGTAGCTTTTAAACAATATGTCACCTATCCCTCTTTAGTTAGTAAACTCAATATTTAAAACTTAAGGAAAACGTCATGTTCTGGTGTCTTTTGTTCTAGATCTAGGTGGATCTAGGGAGATCAGTTAATTTCCGCACCTACTGATTTATCCTATAACAAAATGGACGACCATACTAGGGAATGGATTGTTTCCTAGTTAGTCTAGTTTTCCTTGCTTTGATTTCTTGATTTATGGTCTCTGAGTCCGTGGGAGATCCATCCAGACTCTCTGGATCTGAAAGTTCACTTAGATTCCCCGTCCTTTTTCAAAATTTTATTTGATTACAAACATTCTCGCATTGTACCTCTCTATAGCCTACGAAAACCATTGATTTTTGCACCTTGCTGTTAGATCCAATGCGAACTTCTTGCACCCTACCAATGAATAGCCTGCGAGAATACCTAATTCTCGCACTGTACTCTACTGCTAGGCTGTGAACTTGTTTGTAAACCTTTTTTGGATTGGGTCTTGTCATCTTTTGATGACCCAGTTTTTCTTTGATCAGCTGGCTTGAGCTTTTGGAGCCTATATTGATCTGTTTACAGTCTGCTTGAAATTCTTTGAGTTACTTTTAGCCACATTGGCTTTGTTTGGTTTTGAAGGATTGGTCTCTTGCTTTGACTGCATTTCAATTACAAAGCATGTGTTTTCTTTAGAATTGTTTAGGGAAAGATCAGATTTCTTTTGAATAGTTCGCTTTAAAAGAAAACTTTTAGTTTGGGTTTCTTTGTTTTAAGAAAGTTCATTAATTCTTTTAGTGAAATTTTTGAAACAAAAAGATTTAATTTCTTGCTTTATATTAGATTGGGGGCATCCTTGCATTTGAAGTAGCGAAATTGTATGGTTTTTGGCCATGAATCATGCATTGGTGTACAATACCTTTTTCTCATTTCTTGAGAATCTTTATATTGATGAGTTTAATAAATCTTGGGACATCATGCATATGGGAATGATAAATTTTTTCTCCTTCTCATAGCATAGCTTTCATCGAAATGAAAAGATTGCATCTTAATCTCTTTGCATAATTTTCGAGTCGGTCAAAACACCATATTGTCCATGCCATTTTCCTCTTGAGTAACAAAAACCATAAAATAAAGCGCTTATAAAAACTGATTAGACATTTTTTATACTTTTTGGTAGCAAACCTACATTAGATTAGTTGTAGGGTTTTGGAATAGGTGTGAAAGATAACTTTCCAAAGTTGCAAACAAACATAGAATCTTGAGTTAGGGAGCGGTTAAATCCACTTATTACATTTTGTCCTGGGAAGCCCTTCTAACACGAGGGTCAATAACGAGGTCGCATTGAGACTGGCAGAGTTACTCACCCTGCTTTGTTGGTCTTGGTGTAGAGGTTGCACGTATTATGGGGGTCACTTGAGAGGTATACCCACAATGATGAGTGGAAGCCTTTCAAGTTGATTTCGGGCTAGATACCCTACCCTTGTGCATGGATCGGACTATCGACTATTTCCCCAGGTATCATTGTAGTGATTGGTAACCTTAGTGGCCTATCTCTTTCGGTTCTTTAGACAAGGTGACTGTGGAGGGGAAAGTCTTCACGGTACCTGAAATCGACGTTGGCCAAACACACTCGGGCTCCTTGGAGGGTATACCCATGATTATGTGTGGGAGCTTGCACCAAGGTGTAAGTCCGTTAAGCAGGTCGTCAACGTAACTTTTCCACCCACTCTATCTCAGCCCCTTCTTACTTTGTTCTCATTACATTGGATTTCATCACCAACTAGTGCATTCATTGTGAGAAGGTTTTGTTTTCTTTCTTGCTTACTATATTTTTAGCATGTGTTGTTTGTTTTCCCTAGTGGACTCTAAATTGGATCTTTGTTTTAATGGCGTCAGTTCCCGGAATGACCAATGAAGGAACCCCTTTTCCAAGGGAACCTTTTTTTTTTCCTTCTTATGGAAACATTGGTCCTCCTCACATCGCTACTTTGAGCCTTCCAAGTCTCACAATTGGATTACTGGTATGGTTGTTTTCCACTCAGGTAATCCCAAATGCAGTAAGTGCTTCGGTTGTAATCACTTCCCCCCAAGAACATCAACCTCATGTTGATCCTTCACCTTCTTCACCAGTAAAGTCTTCTTCGCCTTCTTCGCTTGCAAGGTCGCCTTCCATTTCATCTTCTTCGTCGAGTGAAAGTTTTGAATCTAGTAACTCGGTGAATAAGAGGAAGAAGAAAAGAAAGATTAAGAAGAAGAAAGATAAACAAGGGTCCAAACCTCCAACCACTATCAAACATGTTGGAAAGCAACCAGTTATTGTTAATCGTGCTGGGAGTGTTGATGATGTCAAGATCACCCAAACAACTCGTAAGCCCAAGTACCCTTGTAGGATTTGTAAAGGTAGCCATCTTCTTAAGGAATGCCCTAGTCTATCCAAGGTTATAGAATCATGGTCTACACATCCTCGCCAACCCATGTCGTTAGCCTCTGAGCAACATGTTGATGACATCCCGTTGACTAGTCAAGATACCATTGGGAAGAAGAAAAGTAGAGTCAATTTCACATGCATGTTATGCAAAGGGATTCATCTCACTCACCTTTTCTCTCGTATGGACGAAGCCTTGAAATTATTGGAAGACATGACTATTTCACAGCCTCAACTTCCAGCTTCTTATCACAAGATTACTCTTGACCCCCCTATAGTTGATGGAATGATCACTCTGGTCCCTTCACCGGTCAATCTGGTTGATCATGTCATCAATTTGGTCACGTCCTTAGTTGAACCAGTTGACAAAGTGGTTGATATAATACCATCCTTCGTCAATCCCTCTCTCCCCTCAAAGAGTGAAACTAAAGCGGTCGATCCGATCCCATCCTCGGTCGATCCCCCTCTCCCGTTAGAGAGTGTCGCCCAAGTGGTCGATCTATTTCCATCTGTTGGCCCCATTCTCCCCTTGGTGAATGCAATCCAATTGGTCGATCTGATCTCGTCATTAGTCGATCCTAGTCTCTTGCTAGAGAGAAAACCTGATACTGTCCATGTTTTTCTCGTTGATACAAAATCTACCATGTCAGGGGTTATTCCTCCTTCTCCCATGGAACCCCCTCCAAGTTATGAGGCCATCCATTTTGATTGGGATGTGCTAACTGGACCTTGTCTTCCCTCTCACATTCCTTTCTAGATTACAGTACAGGTTTGTGGTCGAGACGTTCCTTAAACACTGATAGATGAAGGTGCATCCGTTAGTATTTTGTCCTCTTTTGCTTGGCAAGCTTTGGGTTGTCCTCCGCTTGCACTGGTTACAAAAAATATGTTATCTTTTAACATTAGAATTAATCAACCTTTAGGGACCCTTCCTCAGTTTCTTGTAACTTTGGGCAGGAAAGCTTTCTTTGTTGATGTCATGGTAGTCTAGGATCCCTTGGATTTTGCTTTACTTCTTGGGCGGGATTATGTCTATGCCATGAAAGATATTGTGTCCACTCTTTTTCATGTGATATCTTTCCCTCACGGTGGAAGAATTGTGACTATTGATCAAATTTCATTCATTGACCTTGACTAGATTGCCTCCCTAAATGGTTCTTATATGCAGACGGTATCACCCCCACCACAGGTCAATTATGTGGCATTGTCGCCCATGGTTTCAACTTATGATGACTTAGATCCAGTAGTTGACATGGTGATCTCTTCAATAGGGTTGTTAGAGAATGATCTCTTTACTCCTGTCATGACCCTCGACATGGTGTCCTTCTAGAGTGTTTTTCTTCCTTCCAGTGAAGACCACTTGGAAGCCATGACCAAGTTTTTTCCCTTGACATGGTGTCATTCCGGAGCATTGTCCTCTTGGAATCCATGATCACGAAGAGATACTGTGAGGGTAGTTTTTGCGTCTCTAAGGCAACCTCGTTAAAAAAATGAAACAGAGGTCTTCGAGCATGATTTCCTAATTTCAAGCTCATTAAAAAATGAAACCTGTCACGAGGATAGTTTTTTTGTCTCTGTGGCAACCTCGTTAAAAAATGAAACAGAGGTTATGAGCATAGTTCTCGTTTTTATTCCAAGCTCGTTAAAAAATGAAATAGTTTTTCCCCCTCTCTATTTGAGTCATATATTTGAAGCTTCATTTCATTCTCCTTTGCAGTTGGATGAAACAAAGCTTGGGGGGAGTTTTCCTTAGCCTCTAGACTTCATGCTGAAGTTGAGCTGCTAGCTTCTTAAGCTGGGGGATAAGTACCAACCATCCATGTGTTATGCATTGGGAAGTCAAAGCATAGTTTTCTATGGTTCAAGCTTGTGTAAACATGAAACCACTTACCTCAAGCATAGTTTCCTATGGTTCAAGCTTGTGTAAAACTGAAACCAGGTCCAAGCATAGTTTCCTCTGGTTCAAGCTTGTGTAAAAATGAAACCAGGTCCAAGAATAGTTTTTTTTTTTATTATTCTTGCGTAAAAATGAAAACAATCCCGAGCTTAGTCTTTGTTCTTTCTCATGCTCGTAAATACATGAGAATAATTTACCAAGCTTAGTCTTTGTTCTTTCTCGTGCTCGTAAATACGTGAGAATGTAACCGAGTATACTTTTATCAATTTTTCGGACTTGTAAAGGTTACACGAAAAAGGAATCACCTGGAGTTCCCTTTAAGCTTTTTTTAGACTCTCTAAACATGAAAAGATTGCCGAACAATCTTGTTCTTTTCATTCTCGTAAAAGTATTTGAAGAAAACATTCGATGAGCAACAGTTTATCACTTTTTCAGTCTCATCAAACTAATTTACGAAAAACGAACTGGGAGAGTTATCTTTAAGTGTTTTTCATACTCTCAAAACATGAAAAACCCCCAAGTTGTCTATCCTTGGACTCGTTAAACAAACATCGAAATGCCCTTATGGGACTGAACCACTCCTTCCTAGGGTTCGTTAAACATACTCCGAGGGACTCATCCGAAGGATGAGCTTACATCAACAAGCATATGTTATCCTCCTCAAGCTTGTGTAAAAATAAAGAGGTACTCGCTACAAATGGTGGGGGGGAAATTGGGAAAGAAATGTGTCTAAACCTATATTCCATGGAAGAGTCGCTTTTGAACATGACACCCTTTCAATTGCCTTGTGTCTAGGTTGGAAAATCCACTTGTCTCCTGATCATACTCCTCTATAAGATTACAAATTGGTCTTTGATCCCTATTGTTGAGTCAGTGTTTCCAAGATAGTTCTTATGTTGTCAATATGTTCAAAAAGATGTCCAACCCGAAAATCCTTCTATTGCATTGGCCATTTCTGCAGTCCTTAAGCCTTCTATTGTGTCGACCATCCCTGAGTCAGTCTTGAATCACTTGTTACTCTGATCTACTTCAAAATCTTGTTACCCATTTCATGTCATTGATGTGGGATACATTAAGGCCCTCCTGTGATGAGTATTTTCCTGTCGACTTCAACTCATTATCCAGGAATTAGACTTAGAAACCAATTGGTAACTTGGAACTTGCATGCCTCAATGGAAGGTTTTCTCGCTTTCGATAGTGGGTTTTCATTATTGACCTCTGATCGGAAGGTTCTGCCGAGTGTTCGACCTCAACTCATTGATTCACATTCGTTGGATTGTACTAGAGTACCTTGGGTTTCATTGACATTAATGGTGATTTCCCTTTCACTTATTAATGGTATTCATTAATGACCGGTAATCAAGTGGTTTCTACCATGTTCGACTTCAACACATGTATTCACATGGTTAGATTCGTACTATAGAGTGGTGGAGATGAAGACCCTCGATCTTTTCTGATAGATTCAGGTTGCGTTGGAGTGTATTCAGTTTGTATTGTTGCATAGATCCACATTATATGTCTGGTGGCTATGTTCAAATTTGAATCTTTAACACATAGATCCATAGTGTATTTTTGGTGGCTATGTTCAGATTTGAGTCATATTGGCATGGATCCACAGTGTATGTTTGGTGGCCATGACCTATATTACTTGACATGGATATTCTTATGTCGGCATTTATGCTCTGATTCATTTGTATTCTGAGTATGGGAATGCCTACCTCAGTGATGATATATTATTGTACTATATTTCTTTGTTTGTTGGCAGGTTTCTAACCGACTGTTCCTTGTTCCCTACACACACTCGACAAAGTATTTCAGCTATCACTCTGTTCTAACTTCATACTTTGGAGGGCTCTCTGTTACACATTTTTTTTGTCATCCCTATGACCATTAATGATGTAAACCTATATGTTTCCTTCAGAGGGGTCAGTGGCCTAAGTTCCTGAAGAAAGAAGAGAGAAGAACTTTTCCTAAGAAAAGAAGTTGCATTTTCCTTTATGAAAATCCTATTAAAGATGATTTTCACATGTTGCACTATGGATAGGGTGCAAGAATGCCTAATTCTCATAGGTTGCATCATAGCTAGGTTGTGAGGAGTTTGCATTCTACCCTATAGGCACGGTGCGAGAATGCTTACACGTGGGAAAAATGAGTGTTTTCTCGAATCTTCTAGAAGGAGAAACTTCCATGGTGAGGTGGCATCCAAATGGTTTGGATCTTACTCACTTTCATGATTTAGTGGGATCATCTTAACCTCCTCACCTTATCCTCTTCAGCTTATAAAAGGAGAGTAGCTCTCGTGGAGAAGGGATAAGTTGGATTTGGCTTGGAATTACTAGCTTGGTTGGAGTGTCTTTGAGTTTTGCCTTTGTCAAGATAGATTGTGAATATTATCATATCTATGCTCTCAGAATTCTTGGAGTGGAAGTGTGTGGGGAATGAAGGATAGTTGGAAGGGACCTTATGACATCAAGGCCATGGTTGTAATCTCTCTTTCACATTTAATATGATACAGTAATATAATTCTTTCTTATAAAGCTTGTTGTGTTTTATTGTATGATTCCTTGATCACATACATAGGTTTATATTGAGTTTATACTATTACTATCACTTTGGTTGGTTGCGTTCTTTTGCAGGTTCATCATTGTATGAGTGTTGGAACGGAGCTAGGATGGAGGTGGTGAGAGGAAATAGAATTTAAATGGTATGTCACCTATCACTCTTTAGTTAGTAAACTCAATATTTAAAACTTAAGGAAAGCATCATGTTCTGGTGTGTTTTGTTCTATATCTAGGTGGATCTAGGGAGATCAGTTAGTGTCCGCACCTACCGATTTATCCTATAACAATAGACCCCAACAATGTTGAAGGAATCATGAATATCGACACCTCGCGCAGTAAAAAGGAAGTGCAATATTTCCTGGAAAAGGTGTACTTCTTGAGGAGATTCATCCCAAACCTGGAGAAAATCATAAAACACATAACTTGCATGCTAATGAATGGAAATGAGATTAATTGGAACCCAGAGGCCAAAAGTCTTTTGAATATATCAAAGTCATGTTGACTAAAGCTCATGTGCTATCCATCCTAGATTTTATGAAATATTTCCTCCCATTTTCATTTGCCTCAGAACACACTATTGCCAGCGTGCTGCTAGAGAAAGATGAGCAAGATTTCAAAAAAGCTATAGCCTATTTCAGTCGTACACTACGCGACACTCCATTGAGGTATGACATTATGGAAAAAAAGGCGTATGCCTTAGTGAAAGCCTTGAAAGAGTTCAAGACATACATATTGCACTCCCATGTCATTTCTTATGTGCCCAACAGTTCAGTAAGGATATCCTAACTCAACTTGACCCGTAAGGAAGGAGAGGCAAGTGGATAGCGGTTAAGTTGCAATATGATCTTGAGATCAAGCCTAAAAATCTGATCAAGAGTTAGGGTCTTGAAAATTTAATGGCGCAGTTAGAATGTGACATTGTAAGAATGAATTTCATCGATGATCTGTCGGAATGGCCTCAAGAAGAAAAAGTTGCATAGGTGCCTCAACATTTCATTGATTCTCCATGGTATGCTGACATCGTCTATATGTTGGAAAATCTCCAGGCTCCTTCAGGTGTGAGTAAGACAAAATATAGGTTTCTCAAGATTAAAGCAGATAAGTTCTGCATCCTGGACAATTCACTTTACTGGAAAGACCCTGGGGGAATATTGTTGAGTTGTTTGTTGGATGATGCGAAGTGGGATATACAAGAATTACACAAAGGAGACTGTAGAGGACACCACTATTGGAAGACCACCGTGCACAAAATCCTGAGAGAAGGTTATTACTGGCCTACAATTTCTGATGACGTGTATAAAGAGCTCTCCATCTGCCACAAGTGCCATATTTTCTATGGAATAAGAAAGCTGTAGCCCCCGCCACTAAAGCTGAGCTCAATGGAAGTGCCTTTCATGTAGTGGGGTCTAGATTTCATAGGGGAGATAAATATGCCATCCTCCACGCAACACAAATGGATACTCATGGCCACCGACTATTTCACAAAATAGATAGAGGTGATCCCCACAAAGAAAGATACCGACACAGTCATCATCCTATTCTTGGAGACAAACATCTTGTTGAGGTTCAGGTGTCCCATTAATATCATAACAGACAATTCAGTCGCATTCAATTCTAAGAGGATGAATAAATTTTGTTAGGATTATAACATAACCATGGGGCATTCCATGACATACTATCCATAAGAAAACATATTAGCAGAATCCTCAAATAAGAGCCTGACCAAGATCATCAAAAGACTCCTTCAAGACAATAAGAGAGCCTGGCATAAAAATCTTATCTACATGCTATGGGATGTTCGGGTTACTACCAAGAAGTCTATATCAACGTCACCTTTCCAGATCGTTTACGGCATGGACGCAATATTCCCTACTTTGTTGGGACCTCCTGTCAGGAAGTTGTTGCAAGAACAGGAGGCTGAGCCAAATGATGCACAAAGGAGAATAAACCAGTTAATTCAAACACAACAGGTGAGGGAGAAAGTGTATCATTGGTCGTAGCTCCATCAGGAGAATATAAAGAAAGATTTCGATAATCATTCTAAGACAAAGGATTTTTGGTTGGGTGATCTAGTCTTGAGATGGGACGCGAGAAATGAAGACAAAGGAAAGAACAGAAAGTTAAACCATCTTTGGACAGGTCCATTCAGAATCAATGATCATTGTGGGAGAAATGCTTATTTTCTAGAAGGATTAGATGGAGAATGCTTTGGTTGGGGGCCTGTAAACGAAAAATTCCTCAAACATTACCTGATGAAATAAATTTCATTTAAATTCATTCATCATTGTAAATAGTCATTTTATTTTTGTGTCAAGTCAATAGGTCAACAGAATATTGAAGCTTGAAGTGAAGGCCATAAGTTTATGTTGAAGTTTTAGAAGCTTCTTCAATAGGTTTAGTTTGTTTTATGTCTGTTACTTACTTCTCTCAGTGTCTGAAGGTCGAATAAATCCCAATGGTTAGGCACCTAGTCTACTGTTCTTTTCTACCTTGTAGGGAGGATATCATCCCCATTGGAGCCAGCTGTTAGCGCCGCCATTTTTCTTTCCAATTAGAGTCGGTTCTAAGTCACGTTGTGACCCATACGTACAAACATGTTATGTCAGGTACATAGCACTATGAGGTTGAGGTTAGTAAGTGGCCAGTTGGCCCTTGGAAACATGAAGGGATGTCAGAGTCGAAACTTGTATAAGTGGTACGGGTATGTCTTTTCCAAAGAGTCAAGTCATGTTGAGAAACTAGTCTCTACGTGCCCAGGTCGAGTCGAGTATTTAATGTAAGTCACATTGGAAATTACAACATGTTATTATCAATTCATCATGAAGGCTGAAGGAATGAAAAATTGCAGTGTTCGTATCATGCATGCCCAACAAACCTTATTGCCTGTATCCTACATGCGGGGATTTGCCATGGAAAACCTGTAATTCGACTCGAAAAATCTCATCGCCATGAATTCATTGTCCTCCAACATGATTCCTTCTTCTACCTGACTCTTTATAAAGCTCATATGCTCAACACTCTTTTTAGTCGTAGAACCAGGCCCACTCTCTGTTTGCAATTTTCCTTGCCAGTCTAGTTGTTTCAGATTCCCCCCCCCCAATTTTGTGCGCCTACTGGATATACTGAATGTGGGATATACATTGGTCGCACCATGGTGACCTCCCAGAGCATAAGGAAAGGTGTGTGGAGAAACAAAATTGCAAGATCCAATCCCCAAAACGATTGGGAGTTGTTCTCACCCACAACAGGCATTCCCAGGGATGTGAAAGGAGTTATTCCTTTACCCGCAGAGAAGACCAGATCAAACTGCATAGAACATAAAGCGGAGGGTTTTTCACAGGAAGGGAAGAGGATATAATCCCCGTCTCCTCAAAAACAAATGCCTCAGAGGAGGGGCAGGCCGATGAAGAAAAAGGAAGCTGTGGAACTCAATTTCTAGAAAAGTCTCTTGTTAGATCGAAGGCTGAAGAAATACTCATGTGCACCATCCGGCTAGAGCCTGCTAGAGGATCGAGTTGAAAAGACAAGAGAAGAGAAAGGAAAGCAGATATCACATGAGCGAATTATCAAGATCCATATCAGAAATTGAAGTAGGCAAAGCTTCCTTCACTTAACTCTTTCAGGAAAACATGGATTTGAGGCGGCAGCTAGCAGCAAAGATCATGAAAGTGTAAGCAACGCAAGGTCACGAGGGAACTGTGGAATGGCTAAAAAGACAACTCAGAGAGGATAAATACACCATTGTACAGCTGCGATAAGTACAAAGACTGATGAAAGAAAGGCATACAAAGTATTTCATAGAATACGAAGCGGCTGGGAAAGAGGCTCGCGTGGCTCTCACCGCCGTGCAGAAAAATGAGCCTAGCCGATGCTCGTCTCTGCATATGAAAATAGAAGATGAATCTTTGTAGTTTTGAAGGACAAATTTCCCCAAATCTCTATACCTTTTTGGTAACGACCGTGACAATCAAAAAACCACTCGCCACACACATTTTCCAGCAAATGAACGTGCAACATAAATCAAGGTCGTTATAAATAGATAGCAAGTCCTGACAGACACCTGTTTGCTTGGACACTTGATCAAAGGGATACACTGACACATMTTTTGTCATATCGAGATTTGATCGATGATCAGATCCTTGCAGYATATTTTTGGATGGTCATGGGTAAACAGATGTGATTATTGTCTATTTCTGGGTAGTTCCATGCAAAGAGTCTCCAATGCATGCTACTCAATCTTCCTAGTTTTAGGCTTAGTAGTTAGAAAGTAGGGTATCCCAAGTGGTGCCCTCATTTATATATTTCATATTTTCGATGTAAGCTAGGTTGGTTGGGAAATTTGGTAGACGACAACTATTGTATGTAATCTGAGTTTTTTGACCGAAATTTAATGCAAAGGTCCTGTAACTTGACGAAAAGATTCTAGTTGTAGCAGTTGGATGTATTGTGCCTCTTTCTTTGTGCATGTTCTTCCTTTCATCTTTATTCATATCGTTTTCTGTCTATTTCAGAACGAGTTTTCAAACCTGTGGATTCGCTATGCAACGCCCCTTGTTAGCGCCACTTAGACAAAATGTTTTCCTCTAACAAGTTAACTCTGAATTCACCCGTAGCAGTGCTTCGAGTTACTTACTATGTTTTTCTCCTGCCTCACATTACGATTTTACACTGAATACTATTGCTCGCCTAGCCTTATCCTCTCAAGTTCAGTCATTGAGTCATTTGTCTCCGTCATTTCCTCAAATCGAATCCATAGCCTAAGTCTTACTTTCTTGCGCCAGTATAACCAAAACCCATTATATCAAAGGTGTTAAATCTAGCCACTGCTTTCAAATCCATATCCTACATTGAGACTGTGCCTCCCAAGAGATCCCTCTCCAGATCCAAAAGGCTAGTTTTCAGGTCTCAAAGTTGATTGAAAAAGTTACCTCTGTCGTCTGTCTATCAACTGAACATATTTATAGAGTAGTAACAAGATGACTATGATAGAGGCCATTTTCATTAAACAGTATGACAGAATCATCCCCAATATCATTACCCTCATCCATCTCCTCAACTTCATTGTTCTATAAAGGGGGAACAACTCTCTGATCTTCAACATTTCTCCTCTCTCTCCACATGATTTTAGGGGCATTATTAGGCCTTCTAAACTGATTGGTGTTTTTGTTTGCAGTATCCTGATATGGTCTATTTGGCTTCTTAGCTTTCCATTTCAGTTTAGTTATTTCTGAAGTGAGGTTTTTCAAGGTTAGAGTCACTTAATCTAGATTTGGGTCAGATTATGTTGGGTTGGAAGAATAAGGAAGCTCTTCCCTTTGCTTATGTTTGTCCCTATATGATTTGTTATTCAATTTTTCTGATGCTAGGATGTTAGACTCAACCTCAATGGTTGCCTCTTACATGGAAAACAAATTGGTGGACCTCCTCTCCCTCAGGTAAAGAGAAAATTTCACATCAAATGCATTTGTAAATGTGATCTTGGCTGAATCTTTAGTTTTCTTGATATCCTCAGGGATCTTGTTACACATCTTATTGAACCTCTTATTGAATTTTGATACATGCTCACCATTCTTATTTATTAAATCCCCAAACTCAATCATGTAGTATAGGTAATACCTCATGTCTCCCCATTTTTTTATAAAGGACTCATCCAATGCATCAATACCTATGATATAATTTGGGGTTAGACCATGAAACCACTTCCTTACCTTTCCATATAGTCTCTACAAAAACAACCTCATCCATACATCTGCATGTTCGATGTTAAAATTGATTGAAAAGTTGTAAAATGCTACCAGATGTTCTTCAACAGTCACATCTCCTTCACCATTGTATATGGATAGATATTTCATGCAGTCACCAGTTGGAAATGCATTTAAATTTTGAGGCGGCACTAAAGGTGCATACCTGGCTGTAATGATGGTTCCATCCTGTTGACAGACATGTTTGGGACAACTGGGCTTTGAGTTTCAGGAGGATATGTGGGTGTGGTTGCTTGAGAATATGATGAGACAAAAGTTGATACAAGAGATTTCTTAGGGATAATTACAAGGGGGTTTTCAAAAATAACAATCTCAGACTGCTTCTTGTTGAGGACATGGTAAAATTTTCCATATGTAGACTTGCCTTTGGATGGAAAGGGGTGTCTTTGAGCAATGGTAGTATTCCTTAATTGTCTCTCTAAATCAAATAATGTTGTGTCACCATTAATATCAAGTTGAATTTTGAGGCTTTAGTATGCTCAGGATTTGATTCCCTAAATCCCTTCTTGGGAGACAAAATTCCTCAATATATTTTCATTCAATGGACTCGCCAGGTGAAATATGATAGTCAATTTTGTGCCTGATCTTTTTTCACCATAAAATATTGTATATGATAATTGTTGTTCTTCTAGGTAAATATACTTCATTACTCCATTCCCCAGAAATGGCGCCAGAATATGTTGGTCATAAGGTATGCACCTGATTGGTAAAGGGTGGAGTTAGGCCACCTCAAGTGTTGGAATGATTAGTTTTTATGAATTAAGTTTGTTTGTTTTGAATGGTCAGTTGATAGATGGGTTTTTAAGGGTAGATACCTATTTGGACTGTTCAACAATATAACTATAAGGTTTCCTTTAGCTAGTGGCATGCATTTTGGTAAGAAGATAAAGATACGCAGATAAAATAGAGGAAACACAAACAATAATACAATTTTTAACTTGATGTATGGTATTTTAGACTTGAAATAATATTTTGGATTCAAAACATGTACCTGGACACAAATCATCCAAATAGATTGTATTAAATGAACTATTCACTGGAACAATAACCGAGATCAGGTTGCATGACAATAAGTGGTTCATTGAGACAATAGTTGAAAAGAAAAGAAACAACACTTTGCATCCATTTCAATTTGTGTCTAGATAATATAAGAAGGAACACAAGATTTGATAAAACACGGTCTATCACCAAAAATTATATTCACTAGGTGGGAAATTTAACAGCTTTATGCTTCAAGGCCCAGCCAAAATACTGATGTCTAATCTTCCAAAAACTAAACCTTTTTACTTTCAAAATCCATCTATATATCTCTATCCAAAGAGGTTTTGATTACCTATATAGGATTGAAACTCTAAATTTCAAGTTTACATCACAATCAAATCATGTAGATTCAACTTTATTGTTACTTCCTACTTACAATCTGTAAACATTTGTTTAAACTGGGTGGAGTTGAGTTGAAGTGTTAGGTCATAACTCCCCATTAATTTCACCTTAAAAACACTGTTCTTATAAAAAAATAGAAAATTATTACAAGTGCCAGTAGTGCTTCTAACTAAACAAGGAATTTTTTTTATTAGTACAACTCGAACTTATTGTTGATAATTGAAGTAAACATGATGCATAGAAAAAAAATTCCATAAGTTTTTGTTGCCAGATGACTTTGCATGGATGTCCACATAGACAAAACACTAGAGACCAACCTCGAAAATAGATGGTTCAAGATGGAACAGTTCTCAAATTACTTCATCCTTTGACAACAATAGACACTTAGATTATTTCCTTCAAGAACATGCATGCTTTCTGATGCTTATTTTGCAGCTTATGATACTTTTTCTCTAGCTTATTGTGTTGCAGCTCAAGATCCTGTTTTTGTTGTTGCAGACTCTAAATTTGCTGCCTCATCTCAACATTTTTCTCCTTGAGATATTTTTCTCTTTACGTTTCTTCCATTCTTGAGCCGCTACTCTTCCTATACAATAGGTTTATTGATTTCAATGGACAACTTGGATTTCCTTGGCCTCATTTAATATCTGGATGCTTTCTCAGGTTTTTTATCGATTGTGTCTCTCACAGGTTCCTGCATTATTAACCTTTTTTCCTTTGATATTTGGTTTGACATCCTATGGAACTTTCTCACGGACTAGCTCTGCATCTAGACTTATTTCATCAAAGTCTTTCTCAGGGCCTGGACCAAAGTCCATCACATTTTGTTATGATTCTAGATCTGTAGTGTACTATGTTTTTACAACAACATATTTTAAACCTGAGGTGTCCCCTTCACTGCATTTCTACCTTGTGTTATCCCCTATCATCCATTTCAATGTATGTATATCCATCTCCTGCATATTGGAAAATTCGGAGAGGTCTTCTTCAATATCCTCATCCTCAATTACCAGATTTATATTTTTGTCCCTCCTGTTGGAATTGCATGGTTAGTTCCTTAAAATCCATGAGGATGGGACCAAGAGTGTGTAACCATTCCATTTCGATAAAAATATCACAACCACCCATGTCGATAGAAAATATATCACATTTCATGTGGTACTGGCTAATTTGGAGATGCAAATTTTCACAATGCCCCACACATTTCATGGACCTGCCATTGGAAATCATGATTTGAAAGTTGTTGACTGCTCAGATATAAAAATTAGTTTCTTTGGAAATGCAGTGATGAATAAAATTATGGGTGCTGCCATTATCAATGGGAATGATGAACTTTTGATTCTTAATGTAACCAATTAGCTTAAGGATTTGGGCAATGGAGAATCTAGTGAGAGAATTCAAGGAAATGACTGGTTCAACTCTTGGAGGGTCGGAAGGTGGATTTATGTTAGTGGGTTCAGGGGACTCAGCCACAAGGGGAGCCTCAAAATCTTCAGAAACATACTTAGAGATGGGCATAAAATTATTTTTTTCCTTACACTTGTGCCTCGAAAAATATTTTTCATCACAATTATAACAAAGGCCCTTGAGTTGGTGTTCAACCATTTCTTCCTGAGTCAATTTTTGGATATTTAGTGGAGTGGAAGGAGGATTGGGAGTGATTTTTTTAGAGAGAGGAATAAAGGAGGGTTTTCTGGTTTCATAAGAGATAACTTGTTGTTCTTCCTTAGCTCTTTTAGTAGCTTCCACCCAACTCTGAGGGAGAGCCATGAGGACATGGGCAAAAATTGCATTTTTGAGGCCACTAATAAAGCATTGTTGGAAAAAAGCATCAGACATGCCCTCTATGCAGAAAGCTAATCGCTCAAAATATACCATAAAGTCTTCTGCTGTGCTAGATTGCTTCAAATTTGTCAAATGATCTAAATGGTGGGTGTCAATGTCAAAGCCTTCATAAAGTTCTGAAAAACATTGTGTCCAAGCCACATACTGTTGGCATGTTTTACAGGCAGCGTATGCTTGTCATTGATGGCAAGTACAACAGTGATGATGGCTTGAGTACAGGAAGAATGTAACAGATGGGCACTAGAAGTAGTTTGGGAAGACGCTACAGAGCAAGCTCAATAAAATCAGAAGAGATAGTGCAGAGGATGGTTGGCATGCTTTACAGGCAGTATGCGCTTGTCACTGATGGCAAGATCAGAGTATGCAGTGAAGGCAAAACAAGGACAAAGTACACTCGGGAGGAGAAGCATCAGTGATCACTGGATCCCATACTGAATTCTCGATGGCCATCAGATCTGAATGTAGACAAGAAGAGCGCGCTGAAGAGGAGGATAGATCTCAGGCGTTAGATCCAAGCACGGGATCCGACCATCGTTGGATCAAGCAGAGCCTACACATTCTTTAAAGTGCAAGGAGAAGCAGGCGTACAAAATCCCGAAAGAAGGAGGACCGTCCATTTACAGGCATGACACGTGGACACAGATCAACATTTCTCTGATTGGAAATTCAACAGAATGAAATGCTCCAACCTTTCAACTCATGAAATCGCGGTATGTGAAACCGAGATATAATCTTGACCATTGGATCGAGGACAAATATGGACCGTTGATCAGACACAATGAAGGATCGTGGAGTTGTGAAATCCTGATTAAATCTTGACCGTTGATCCAAGTGGGACACGTGGGGAAATATCGTCATTTCACTAACTGGAGAGTCAAAGGAACGGGGTTCCCTAACCTCTCAAAATCGCGATATGCAAAATCGTGACTTAACCACAGTGGTCAGATCAAGATGTGATCTGCACCATTGATCCAACTCCATTTCAGAGTTTCGCGGATCGAAAGTTGGAGATGTCAAAGAATATTAAACACAGGAATCCCGAAATTGCGATATGCGAAATCTTGACTTAATCTGATCTGTCAGATCAAGGTTTGATCTGGACCGTTGATCCCAGTCCATTTCGGAGTTTCAGAAATTGAGAGATGGAGAAGTCAGAGACTCTCAACATTAGGAGTCCCGAAGTGCTGAAATGCGAAATCTTGAAACAAGACACGTCAGCAAACCTAAGAACATGTGGCACAACCAGGCAATGACAAGTATCAAGCTGATTCAACATTTCAGGCACATGTAAGTCATGAATCAGAGTGACACGTGGCAGCTATTCAACATGTGTCAATCCACGTGTGACATCAGCAGGTTTACACCACTTTGGAGTTTCAGAAATCGGGAGATGGAGATGTCAAGAAACTCTCAGCATCAGGAATCCCAAAATGCCGAATTGCAAAATGCCAAAATCCTGTCAACCGTCCATCTCAGGGGGTTATGTGGACCATTGATCCAACTCCCTTTCGAAGTTTTGCGAATCGGGAGTTGGAAGCATCAAGAACATTCACCACAGGAATGTCGTAATCGTGATATGCGAAATCGTGAAATGATCTGAACCATCAAATCAAGTGTTGATAGGGACTGTTGATCCCATGCCATTTCGATGTTTCAGGGATCGTGACTAGGAATGTCGAGATGCATGGTCACACGAATGTCGAAATGCCGAAATGAATGCAAGATCCCATGGAATCAATCCAACGGTCCAGGTGAACTTGAACAAGATCGGAGGGCTACTGTAGCTCGACATAGTGTAACTACCAGAAACCACTAATGGTTTCTGCCAGAGGACTCAAAGACACTTTGGTGTGATCGCCAGAGGAGATGAAGAGTCGCTAAGCTTCACCCAGTGAAGAAAGAGGATTCCTAGAGGGATTGACAAATGGATGAGCATTGAAGTCTGTAACTGAAATAGAAGGCATAAGCTCGACTGTGCCAGAGAAGACGAGGAGTCTCAACTGCCAGAGAGGTTAAGGAATCTCAGCAGAACACCCAGTGATGCTGAACGCATGGAGTGAACCACCAGAAAAGATGAAGAGTTGCGATGATTAGGAAAAATCACTCAAGATGTGCAGGGGATTTGTGGAGGTGTGAGCATGCAGAGGCATGGAAAATATTGCATGACAAAGACAAAAGAGACTATAAGAATGTGGAAGAAAGAAGAGATGGGGTTGTTTTCGTGGGGAAGGATTCAAGTGTGAGCAAGGAGGCAGAGCGTAGGTGCAGAAATACACGGGAGAGGAAAGTTGCATCAAAGGGATATGGTGCAGAGAGTATAAAAGACAGAAGAATAGAAAGTGGAAGTGGCGTGCAGAAGACACTGATGCAAATAGAGCAAAGTAGTGAAACAAGAACAACGACAAGGCTGGTAAGCCATTGAATAACTTTATATCACTGTATTAAGTTCTAGTAACAAGAAATTTATAATTCAGGGTGGTTGGGAGGTGCTAGGGAGGACTGGTGTCCTCAAAGGTTCAAGTGGGTGCTTGAACACAGGGAGTTGGTGCTTCCTTCTAGTTGGTGCTAGAGAACACAGGGAGTTGGTGCTTCCTTCTAGTTGGTGCTAGAGAAACCGGGGAGTTGGTGCTTCCTTCTAGTGGGTGCTAGAGAAAATAGAGAGTTGGTGCTCTCAGCAAGTTGCAGCTTGCAAAAACAGAGGTTGTAGCCTCATAATGAGTTGGTTCTCATATGTATGATAATGTAAAGAATGTAGATAATACTTATCATATAAAGAAAAAGAGGTTTTTACCCTGTATGGGTTTCCTAGGGAATTATCTGTCTCTGTTTTCTCATATATGTGACTGATGCTAAATGTGACTTTGCTTATTTCCCATTATTGTGATCATCATTGAGTGTCGCATAAAGATTTTCAAAGAAGCATAATTGTTTAAGCATGGTAACAACTGAGTCACCCCCCCCCCTCTCAGTTGTCCAACAATTGGTATCAGAGCCAACCCCTTTTATCTAAGGGTAGATCCTAGAGCTTAAACATGTCAAGCCATGAAGGAAATTCAACCAATAAGGACCCTCTGTTCAATGGAACAAACTTTGCCTTCTGGAAAGTTAGAATGAGAACCTACATCATGGATTTAGGTGCAGATGTCTGGGATGTGGTAGATATTGGTTATGTAAAGCCAGTTGTGCTAGCTAATAAGGATGACAAACTAGAATTTAGCTTCAACGCTAAGGCCATGAATGCTATCTTGAGTCGGCTTGTAGAAGTAGAATTTGTAAAAGTTATGCACCTAGAAACTGCCAAAGAAATGTGGGACAAACTCATTAGAAGTTATGAGGGTAATGAGAAGGTAAAGGATGCAAAGCTTCAAACCTACAGAATACAGTTTGAACAGCTGAAGATGAAGGAAGATGAAACTATTGGAAAATACTTT
>JASDQU010102397.1:277748-340932 GCA_032191745.1 Picea mariana
GTTAATTTCAGGGTTAGTACTATAATTGGAATTGTCCAAACTCACAGTTGTATGATATCAGACTCTTAGATCTGATAAAACTAGTCGCTCTGTATATAAGTCTGTGTGTGTGATTATTTTCTGTGTAAAGAATCCAGTGCCATATCAAGAGTCTCAGTCCCTTTAAAGGCAGGGTTTCCACTCTTGCGACACACCTCTAAGGTCGTATCAGTAGTCGCGGGCTCTTTAAAGGCTGAGTTCCCACCACTGCGACCTCCTGACAGAGATTACTAGTTTCTGCCTGAGCAGTCGACCAGGAGCCTATCTGACATTCTCTTTCTCTGGAGCAGAGAACTAAGATTAAATGCCCTGCTTTCCTGTGTAGAAATAGTAAAATCTACTACTATGGATTCTTCCAACTGTGTTCATACTGTACATAACACATTATGTCATTTAATGCTTGCAGTTACTTGTTGTGCACCTTATGTCTTCTTGTTGTGATCATCGTGGTTGCGCCTTGTTAGTCGTCGGGTGGTGAAGTAGAGTCGAATGTGTTTGTTTCCCTTGTACGCGCGCACACACTTGTTAAAAACACACACACACACACAAAAAAAAAAAAAACTTTTCCACTTGTTATATGAGGTTTGTAGTCGTGACGAACGGGAGGTTCATTACAAATAGATCCTTTGAAGGTCATTAGAGGACAAGGCCTTTACAAATTGACCATTGCTTGTTGAAGTAGTGATTATTGAATTTGATGGAGAGTTGACTAAATATATACCAATGTAATATATAAAGTGGTACAAGAACATTATTTGTATCTAAAAATAGACAATTCTTGATCAAGATGTCATCTAAGGAAAGGAGGGCCTTAGAAAATAAGGTCATTTAGTACATGTTGATTTTTGGCATACTTTTCATAAGAAATTTCAATGGATTTTTTATTTTATATGTTTGGATATGACCCTTAACCTCTATAACTCTTATTCCATAACACTACAACCCATAAACACTATATTCCCTCAAAACTAACCTCTAATATCTAATCAATTTAACTTTTATCACCCCCAACCATAATGACCCTTAATGTAACCCTTTAACACATATCACCCCTAAAATATATAAGCTATAGAACCAATAAATATTAACTAATATTATATCCCTTAAACCTTATAAAACCTAACCCATTTAATTCATTGAACCCATAACTCCTATAACATCTAATACTTAATTAATCTCTAAATTCTATAAACGTTATATCAATTCCAAATCCAACTAGGTCTTATTTCATTCAAGGAATAGGGATTATATTAGAACCAAAAGGAAGAACTCTGTAAGAGGGGGTGGCCCCTCCAAACCGGCTCCATAATTATTGTGTTAATGTGTACCAATCCTCATCAAACATGTAAAAAATGACTCACATGCCCCTTCCAAGTGGACACATGGCTCTTCAAGGTGAAGGAGGCTTCAAAAGTGATGAATGTAACCCTAAAAAATGGACAAACTCCTCTAAATCATCTCTAAGATGTCAAATGTGAGTCCAACAAGGTGTAATCACCCTCCTTAAATCATTCCAATGTCCTCTCCAATTCAATGGATGGTTGAACAAACCCACACATGCCAAATAGTTGTGATGAAAAATCCCTCTTTTTTTGTTCATTGTTTAATCAACACCATAAAAATATGCTCTTGCAGTGCTAGATGCAGGAACGTGTGTATTGTCGAATGAATTTTAAAAGGAACAATGAAAAGACATTGTACTAGGACTAGACACGAGCAACATTGACTTGTGAATGGGGCCAACGTTAATTCAAATTGTTTATGTATGCACTGGAATTTGACATGGATAGACTATTCACATGCCTTAACGATATGGGAGGGTTTCTGGACTCAAATTTGACTCCCACACCCACTTTTTTCCATCATCAATTCATCATGTAAACCATAAGCCCTATTTTTCTTTCAAAGTATACAAATTGTTTGACACAAGTTTTAATTTTGCATCAACCTTTCTTCATTTTTCTTTCAGGTTCTACATGATTGCATATACAATGTATGTGTGTCATAGTTGTGATGAAAAATCCCTCTTTTTTTTGTTCATTGTTTAATCAACACCATAAAAGTATTCCCTTGCAGTACTAGATGTGATAACATGTGTACTTTCAATCAAATTTTAAAAGGAACAACGAAAATACATTGTACTAGGACTAGACATGGGCAACAATGACCTGTGAATGGGGCCAACGTTGAAATTTGTTCAAACTGTTTCTGTATGCTCTAAAATTTGACATGGATAGACTATTCGCATGCATTAACAATATGGGAGGGTTTCTAGACTCAAATTTGACTTACACACCCGCTTTTTTCCATAATCAATTAATCATGTAAACCATAAAACCTATTTTTCTTTCAAAGTACACAAATTGCTTGACACAAGTTTTAAGTTTGCATAAGCCTTTCTTCATTTTTCTTTCAGGTTCTACATTGTATATACAATGTATGTGTGTCATAGCTGTGATGAAAAATCCCTCTTTTTTCGTTCATTGTTTAAAAATCCTAAACTATAATATTAATGAGGCTATAACAATTAAATTATATTTACCACTATAACCTTTCACACTTAACCCTTATAACCCATAACCAAAAACCCTCATAACTTACAATATAACTCCAAAATTTTGTAATATTAAACCCCTAACACCTATAAATCTAATATATAATGCTCATAACTTTTAACTCCCTTAAACCTTACCCCTATAACCTCTAATCCCTATTTCCTTAACCCTTTTAAACCTAAACTGATATAAGCAATAACCCTTATAACCCCAAACCCCTAGCACTTTTTATCTTCCAACGTTAATACATATAACCCTTTTATCTTAGTAACCATTATAACTCCTAATACCTATAACAATTATAACCCCAAACCCTGTATAACATCTAATCTAACTGATATCCCCTCCAACTTATAACCTTTATAAGTATCACCAATATCCCCATAACATCTACCTATTATAACCATCATCACCCCTAACCTCTAAATCCTTAAAAAACATAACTAATAACCCATAATACTTAAATGTCCTAACCCCTAACCCTTATAACATCTAACTATTGAAAACCCTAATCCATATAACCCCTAACTACTATCATATAACCCTTAATACACATAACTAGTAATTTATACTTAAATTACCTAACCCCTAACCCCTGTAGCACCTAACCATTTTAAAACCTAATCTTAACTAATTACCTCTAACCTCTAAAACCTTAACACATAGAACTATTAATGCATACTTAAATTACCTAACCCCTAACCCATGCAACTCCTAACCATTGTAAAACCTAATCCATATAACTCTTAACTACTAGCATATAACTCATAATCTCGTATCTCCTAACTCGTAAAACCAACACTAATAACCTTTCACATCTAACCCTTAATTCCAATAGACCATAAAGCTTTTAACTCTTACCCATATAATTCCTAAACCTTATAATCATTAACTCATATTATCATTAATTCTTAGAACATATATATATAACCCCCACTCCCTATAACATTATACCACTAACCCATATCAACCCATAATATAGCCTTAAATCTCTAAAAAACTAAACCCCTATGACCACGAATCCATAACACCAAACACCTATAATTTATCACTTTAATCCTTAATTGATAACACCTATAACCCCTGCCTAAAGGGGTTGGATCCAATGGTGGAAAGCGAGGAGTTTTTCACCGTTGGGCAAGGTTCAATTCTTGTGAGGGCCTTACCTAGAGCCATGGGGACACCTTGAGGTAGTGGTCGAACGTGTGGTTGCATCCAGAGATACCATATTAAATGGTATCATGACTCGTGCACACATAAATGGATCAAAGCCCACCCCCATGTCCTTCAAATTTTTAAGTCCGTGAGGTGTAGGACAGTCGGTGATAGAGTGTGTTGTTAAGCCACTCTATGTTGTTAAAGTCACCGGTTCGAAACCTGAGGGGAAAAAAAATCCAACCATGTTAAGGGTTGGTTTGGCTCAGGTCGGGTGCAATCCCTGGGTGATTTTGATGGCTTAGATTCCCTTGAGTCATGGTTTCTAAAGCCACAGGTTAATCCCACAGCCAGCAGGTCCAGACAAATTAACAAACAAAAAAAAACACCTATAACCCCTAACACCTATTGCATGTGTAATTTTCACCCATTTGGATATGGCCCTTAACCTCTATAACTCTTATTCCATAACACTACAACCCATAACCACTATAGTCCCTCAAAACTAACCCCTAACCTCTAATCCATTTAAATTTTATCACCGCCAACCATAATGACCCTTAATGGAAGAAAATAAACATTATGACCCCTAGTGTTTATAATCCCTAACCCTTATCATCACTTAAACAATATAGCCCTTTTAATTTTCAACAATCGTAACCCTTTAACACTTATCACCCCTAAAATATATAAGTCATAGCACCAATAAATATTAACTATTATATCCCTTAAACCTTATAACACCTAACCCCTTTAATTCATTTAACCCCTAACTCCTATAACATCTAATACTTAATCTCTAAATTCTATAACCGCTAACCATATAATAACTAACTCTTAGAACCACTATCATCCATAACCCCTAATATAAATCCAATAATCTATAACTCTTTATAGAAGCTACTTCCTAACATTGTAACCTTTAACACCTAACTATTATAACTCAATCACACCTAACATCTATAAATCCTAATATAACCCATCACCCTTATAATTCATAACCATTATCCTCTATAACTTAACCCCTATAACCCCTTACCTCCAATATGCATCGATGTTAATTATTAACTCATATAACACACTCATAGGCTTGCAAATAATACATACAATGGACTCATGTGTTGGCTTGAGCACTCATTCAAGGCTCTTGAGCTCAAGAATATTCAACAATATCTTGAGGCTCTTGTTTTCCTTCCTCGATCATGGTCAAGATCCTATGATATATACTCAGTGCAGAAAATATCCTAAGGGAGTCCATATCCAACTATGATGCTAAAAACCCCTTAGATAGGGCTTGTGTTATGGTAATTTGCAGGTGTTGTTCATGGTGATTGATCCTAAGAAGTGATCTTTAGGGAATAAGGTCCAAGTTTTTTCGTCCCCTAACCATGGTACTTGTATCCCTCAAATAGTCCAAAAATAACCTACAAGGGTCCTATGTGATGGCTCAAGGACTCGTCCAACACTATATCCTGAGAAGTTGTGTGGGTTGTAGTTGCTGTTCATAGAAGTTAAGCCTAAGAATGTTTACTTAGGTAACAAGTCCCTTGTTTCCCTCCCTTGAGCTTTGTTAGACCTTGAGACCCATTCTTGGTTCAAAACTAACTTATTCATGGTGCCCAAATTCCACTTGGAGGTGAATGATATGTTACATATAAGGTCATGTGTGGTGGTTTGAACCCCCCCCCCCCAACCATTTTTAGGTGTTAAGACCCATTTCTAGGGAACAAAACCTACTCATGGCACCTATATCCTACTTGGAGGCCTTCAAGGAAGACTTACAAATGAGTGATGTGTTGGTTAAGGCCTCTCTACATGTCCTTACTGCAAAAAACCTCCTAATGGTGTACTTATCGAACTTTGATGCTAAGGACCCCCTAGAGAGGGATTGTGTTGTGGTTTCTAGGTGTTGTTCATGATGATTGAGCCTAAGAACTTCCATTTAGGGCCCTCATATCCCACTCAAGTTCTACAAAACCCTAACCATGATGTACCCAATAACTATGCCATGTGTGGAACAAAGACATGTTCTTTTTTAGGGCCTTTGTTGTGGTTTAATCATGGCATCCATATCCATATAGTAGGCCAGATATACCTTATGAAGGTCCTATGTCATGGTTCAAGGATGATTTCAATGACATAACTTGAGAATATTCATGGTTTTTCTTTTTGGTGCTTGACTCAAGACTCTTCATTTAGGACATAAGGCCATTATTTATCTCCCTTGGCATTGGTTAGACCTTACTAATACTAATTATTGGTTCATAAATAACCTATTCATGGATCCCATATCCCATTTGTACATTAATGATACCCCTTCATTGATATGTACGACCCAATCCTTCTCTCAGATCCTCCTTCTTATCTCTTCTTGGGATGGTTTGGGTGCTAAATCTCTAGCAATGGTAGCTAAATCTAGATCCTTTCCCTTCACTCCTTTCACTTTTCATTTGGAGAGTTGGAAACATTATTCATCATGTCAATCCACTCACCCACAATATAGTTGTTTAAGTCACTAGGTCCATCCTTGTTAATCTCACCGACTTGTTGAAAAACTTCTTTGGATACCATGCAAGTATTTTGATCATGTGGTAGGCCACAAGGATTGTGCCATGGTAAAATTTCATGGTCATGGTAGACTGTACCAGTAAAATCGCTAGGCAGAGGTCTCATACACCAATTTGG
The DNA here is from genome assembly GCA_032191745.1 of Picea mariana. NCBI lineage: Eukaryota > Viridiplantae > Streptophyta > Pinopsida > Pinales > Pinaceae > Picea > Picea mariana. The sequence goes on from JASDQU010102397.1 coordinate 284,183, forward strand.
TGTCTGGCTTGGTCGTGACCTTAAAAAATAGATTATTATTATTATTATTAATATAATTAATATATTAAAAACATTAAAAACATGTTTTAAAAAAAAACATTAAAAGAAAACAAAACATAAAAAATAAAACAAAAAAAAACAAATTTCAAACAAAAAAAAAATGGTATTAAAAACATTAAAAAAATAAAACAAAAGCCCTGTGCCCTGAATAAAACATAAAATTAGTATTAAATTTCAAGCATTAAGCTTCTGCCCTGCATAAAACATAAATTTAGTATTAAATTTCAAGCATTAATCCCGCACCCTACATTCACACCTGTGGTGACAGAGCAAGCCCGTGCCCTAGTGCATTCACACCACAACAAGAGAGGGAGAAGAGAACCCGTGAGGGAGGAGAGAACCACAACAATCCCGACAGGGAGGAGAGAACCTGTGCCCTACATTCACACCTGCGATGACAGAGCAAGACCGCACCTTGCATTCACACCACAACAAGCCCGAGAGGGAGGAGAGAACTTGGCCTGTGAGGTCTTTGTTCACGGGAAGGAGGTGGTTGTCCCGAGAGGGAGGAGAGAACCAAAATATTGAGACTAAGACTGAGTCGTAGAAACTATATTATGTATTTTTTCTTGCGATGAAGATGATCATCCATCGTATGAATAGTTTGTCACATCAATCAACATTTCATCTCTCTTGCGACAACCTTTTCGTCGTAGAAACTAGGATATGCCATTTATATTGTGACGAAGAGGATCATCCATCGTTGTCATTCTTGCGATGACCATCCTTGGTTGTTGTTCTTGCAATGATTTCCTAGGTTTTCGTTCTTGTGATGACCTCCGTAAGTAGTCTCTCTTGCGATGATAGAATTGTGTCATTTCTCTTGCGACGTTATCTCAGGTTCATTGCACTTTCCATGAAATATGATGCGACGTTCAAGGGACCCAAGATTCATCGCAATATCCACGACATAACGTCGCAAGAGCATCGAAATGGTCGTCACAAAATGACCCAAATTTATTAGTGTAATGAATCACACAATAATTCCAACCAACAAATGTCATTTCCCCTCAACATGACATTGGTTGGAAAAGAAATCTCAGAGTTGTGGCTCTAGGAACTCGAACTACCAAGATGGAGTCTTCCTTCACTTATGTATAAATGTACATTAAATTTTCTTCAAAATTTGAAAAAMATTTGTGGGTATGCTTCCTGCATGGCTTCCTCATGCTCCCACATAACGTCTTTAGGACTGTATCTGGTCTATTGAAACTTTACCAAGTCGATGGATTTGTTCCTGAGAAATTTGACTTTCTGGTCCAGGATGCGCACTAGTTCCAGCCAGAAGTCCCCTTCGTGTTCCAYCTGGATCACATACCAATCAATCACATGATTAGAATCATGTACATACTTTTTAATACAGACACATTGAACACATTATGAATTCTCATGAATGTAGGTAATGCTATAATGTATGCAACTAGACCTATCATTTCTAATATCTCAAAAGGCCCACTATATCTCGCTTCCAACTTTGGGAAACTTCCCAATTTGGAAAGATTCTCTTGGATTTAATTTTTAAAAACACATGCTCTCCCACTTTGAATTTTCTATGTGTTCTCCTTTTATTGTCATATCTCTTCTATCTATCTTGTGCAACTTTCAAATTCTGTATGATATTTACCATATGTTCTTCCATTTCCTTAAAAATATTTCTATCCAAATTGTGGTTCTGTCTATTGGGTTATCCCAACTTACTGGTGTGTTTCATTTTCTTCCATACAATTATTCAAACAATATCATCTTCAATGATTCTTGATCCCCACTATTGTAAGCAAACTCAACTAAATGGATATAGTCCTGCCACCTAGAAGGCTTGTCCATTACATACATTCTCAAAATATCTTCAATTATCCAGTTAATTCTCTCTATCTGTCCATTTGACTTTAGGTGATATGTCGTACCAAAATTCAAATTGGTCCCAAATTCTTTAAATAATCCCTTCCAAAAATTGGAAGTGAACTTGAAATCTTGGTTCGACACAATTTCCTTAGGCACACCATGCGTCCTAGCAATTTCTTTCCTATATATTTCTACAATACTGGATATCTTATGAGTTACTTTCATTGGAATGAAATGTGCATCCTTTGTAACCTTGTAAACCACTACTAAAGTGAACTGTAACGTTCCTCCAAATACACAATTACATCCATACATCACAATTCACGTCCTCAATAATGAATACATGATATCTATATATAACCATTCACACACTACACATGAATCCCATTTACTATTAGGATGACCCTATTACATATACATTTACACATTATATGTACATTTATCCCCATATATGCCCCCCATTGAGGTAATATCATATAAATTTAACCCTATATACCCCCATTGGGTCATAACTTAGTACCCTCATTCAAAAGTTTTTGTCCTTGAAGCTTTGCAATTAAAGGTTTCACATGTGATGAAACCAAGTAATATGATTTTCTTATATTCCTTTATTTCTTCTTTCCATTGATGATGATCCATCCATCCAAAATCAAATTTTTTTCGGTCGTAATCCTTGTTGGCTAGTTGTTGCATAATTTTATTTCCCTTGTGTTGAAATTTAACAAGGGATGTCCTCATTCATGTTTTTGTGTTTTTTCATGGGGGGGACATAAAGTCATGTTTCCTAGACATGTTTTAATTGTAAAGTGAATTTTTAGATAAATTTATTTTATAAAGTGGATGTACTTTATAACTTAAAGTGATTTTAAGTTGTGGGACCCAAAAGTATTTAATGTGCATTTATTATTTACTTTGTAATTAATGAGGAGAATTAAATGTGAGCCCTCAGATTAGACTTATGATAGCCATTAGATTGAGTTGGTTATGTAAGTTAGGGTTTCTTGGGAAAAGAGAGAGTACATATACATGTTTGGGAAATAAGAAAAATACACAGAGAACACACAGAGACGACACAAGAGAGAGATCAGATTTCTAGAGAAAAGTTTCCAAATTAAATTAGAGTGCATAGTTCCTGAGACAATGACATCATAATAGTCTGTACAACAAGAGAGATAACAATCCGTACAACCAAAGGACAATCCGTACAACAATTTTCAAGGCAAAAGTTCGTATAGGTTGTATTGTACCTACTGGCATGATTTCCAAGGTAGAGTTTTGTGCATTTATTGTTGTTGTTTGTCATCTGTACAGTGACATGATTTCCCAGAAATAGGATTGCAGTTTGGTTGGCACGTGTGGGCAGTTTAGAATCTTGTTTCATGGCTCAGATAAGTGATTTTCATTTCTTATTTTTTGTTGAGTTGGAATCATTAAATTTTTGGGTTGTAAATAAATTTCAGATTTTCTCTTGAATAATAGAAATAATCACTCTTGGGTTTTCCCCACAATGGGGTTTTTTCCCTGGTCAATGGACCAATATCACTTGTCTACTTGTTGCATTATCAGAGTATGGATCAATGATTTGCTTGACTTAATTATTTTATCTTTCAATTGTTTTTTGTTTTAAAGGCACTTATTAAAGACTAAAATCTTAGGTTAGTCAAGTGTTTGACAAAATGTGTGAATGAGATATTTCTAATTTTGTCATTAAAACTATTCATGGTATCAGAGGTAAGGCTATGTAAGAAGTGCATTGCGTAAAATTTGATTTCAGAGTTGGGAAAAAAGTTAAAAGGGAATATTTGTTTGAATATGACTACTTCCATCAGACTTGAGGACCGGTTAGATGGAATTCTAACTATTTGCAATGGAAGGTTAGAATGACAACTATTTTGAAAGAAAATAAACTGTGGGATCTTGTCACTACTGTGGTAGTTTCTCTCTCCAATGATCCTATTTCCTTGGATATCAATGAAGTCAAAGAGGCCAAATCCCAGAGACTCATATTGGATGGAGTAAAGGATCCACTCATCCCACACCTGGCTGAAAAGAAGAAAACCAAAGAAATGTGGGAGGCACTGAAAAATCTTTACGAGGCTAAGAATGAAAACTGTAAGATGGCACCCAAAGATAAACTAGATTCAATCAAGATGACCAAGGGTGAGAGTGTGGTTCCATATCTTACTCGGTTGGCACAAGTTAAGGATGAACTTACAGTTGTGGGGGAAGTCATCTCAAATTCAGATCTTGTGAGGATAGCCTTGAAAGGTTTTACAAAGGTTTGGGAAGTCTTTGTGAAATGCATTGTGGGATGTGAAAAACTTCCAGATTGGAGAATACTTTGGGATGATTTCACTCAAGAGGAGATATAGGTGAATGGAGAGAAGGGAGGAGAGGGAGCTACTGAGGAGAACATTGTTCTTTTGTTAAAGGGAAAGGGAAAAAGTAAGAAGGGTTCTAGGATTGACATCAAAAAATTTTGTTGCTTTGCATGCAATGAATATGGCCATTATGCAACATAGTGTCCCAACTGGGAGGGGGTAAAGGAGAAGGAGAAGGAGAAACATGTAGCAACCTCTGTAGAGATAAATGAATTTAGTGAGATGTTTGAGAAATATTTTTCTCTTGTCTCCATTGTTTCTAGTGGAAACAACAACAACTTTGAGTTTGACAGGACTTTGATGGTGGACAGTGGGGCCACCAGTCATATGAAAGGAATGCTAGACTCATTTCTGTTCATATATGAGATCGGTCCTGATCATGTCGTGAATGGGACTCACCAGATCAGAGGAGTCAACAATGTTAGGTTTCTGTTGGATTTCAGAGAGACCCTAGATGTAGAAGGGGTATTGTTTGTACCAGGGCTGAGAGTTAATATCCTCTCAGTCTCAACCCTGGAGGATGTTGGATATGTAATCACTTTCGAACATGGTTATGTTCATATTCATGCAATAGATGAGGTTCCCATCATGACAATTTGGATTGGAGAATGGAGAGGTAGAGTATACATAGTGCTTGGCCAACCTGTGGGATGTTAGTCAAGTTGGATATTTGAGTCAGAGGGAGAGAAATAAGCTCAAAGGACTGAAGGTGCACCCAAATGTCAGTCCTCAGTTCAGGGATCTAGTACTAGTAGAAGGATAAAATGGTATGAGTTAATCCAGTCATAAAATTCTTTGAGACGAGAAAAGATTTCTCGAAGCATTAGTAGAAGGCACAATTCCACCAGAGTAGTTCAGAGGAAATATTCAGGTTCAGAGGGAGAAACTGCTGCAGATAGCTTGGATTTCGGGAATGGTCTTGGAAGTGAAAATCTGAGGAGGACCTCCCTCGTTAAGAGGGAGTGTTGAAATTTAACAAGGGATGTCCTCATTCATGTTTTTTTGTTTTGTCATGGGGAAGACATAAAGTCATGTTTTCTAGACATGTTTTAATTGTAAAGTGACTTTTTAAATAAAGTGATTTTATAATGTGAATTTACTTTATAACTTAAAGTGATTTGAAGTTGTGGGACCCAAAAGTATTTAATGTGCATTTATTACTTACTTTGTAATTAATGAGGAGCATTAAATGTGAACCCTCAGATTAGACTTATGATAGGCATTAGATTGAGTTGGTTATATAATTTAGGGTTTCTTGGGAAAAGAGAGAGTACATACACATGTTTGGGAAATAAGAAAAACACACAAAGAACACATAGAGAAGACATAAGAGAGAGATTAGATTTCTAGAGCAAAGTTTACAAATTAAATTAGAGTGCACAGTTCCCAAGAAAATGATAGCATAACAGTCTGTACAACAAGAGAGATAATAATCCGTACAACCAAAGGATAGTCCGTACAACAAGAGGGAGGCACAATTTTCAAGGAAAAAGTTTGTATAGGTTGTACTGTACCTATTGGCACAATTTACAAGGTAGAGTTTTGTATATTTATTGTTGTTGTTTGTCATCTGTACAGTGACACAATTTCCTATAAATAGGATTGCAGTTTGGTTGACACATGTGGGCAGTTTAGAAGCTTGTTTCATGGCTCAGATAAGTGATTTTCATTTCTTATTTTTTGTTGAGTTGGAATCATTAAATTTTTGGGTTGTAAATAAATTTCAGATTTTCTCTTGAATAATAGAAATAATCACTCTTGGGTTTTCCCCACAGTGGGGTTTTTTCCTTGGTCATTAGACCAAGATCACTTGTCTACTTGTTGCATTATCAGAGTATGGATCAATGATTTGCTTGACTTAAGTATTTTATCTTTCGGTTGCTTTTTGTTTTAAAGGAATTTATTAAAGACTAAAATCTTAGGTTAGTCAAGTGTTTGACAAAATGTGTGAATGAGATATTTCTGATTTTGTCAGTAAAAATATTCATGGTATTAGAGCTATGACTATGTAAGAAGTGCAATGCGTAAAATTTGATTTTAGAGTTGGGAAAAAAGTAAAAACGGAATATTTGTTTGAATATGACTGCTTCCATCAGACTTGAGGACCGGTTAGATGGAATTTCTAACTGTTTGCAATGGAAGGTTAGAATGACAACTATTTTTAAAGAAAATAAACTGTGGGATCTTGTCACTACTGTGGTAGTTCCTCTCTCCAATGATCCTATTGACTTGGATATACATGAAGTCAAAGAGGCCGTACTGTACCTGTTGGCATGATTTCCAAGGTAGTTTTTTATGCATTTATTGATATCGTTTGTCATTTGTATAGTGACACGATTTCCCAGAAATCCTACTGCAGCTTGGTTGGCACATGTGGGAAGTTTAGAAGCTTGTTTCATGGCTGAGATAAGTGATTTGCATTTCTGATTTTTTTTGAGTTGGAACCATTAAATTTCTGGGTTGTAAGAAAATTTCATATTTTCTCTTGAATAATATAAATAATCTCTCTAGGGTTTTCCACACAATGGGTTTTTTTCTCTCGTCATTGGACCAAAATCACTTGTTTACTTGTTGCATTATCAACATATGGATGAATGATTTTCTTGACTTAAGTATTTTAGCTTTCAATTGCTTTTTGTTTTAAAGGAATTTATTAAAGACTAAAATCTCAGGTTAGTCAAGTGTTTGACAAAATGTGTGAATGAGATATTTATGATTTTGTCATAAAAAATCGTCACCTTGATTCCATGTACTTTTGTTGAAGCTTCTCCAATTTGTAATAGATTTTGGTCTATGATAATATCTTGTTGAATAATGTTTTTTTGATGATTTGTTACATAAATATTGAAAATTATTCCATCTTCTTCCTTGATAATGTTGATATTGACCTTCTTGTCTTCCTTTAAATCTTTCCTGGTAATGAGTTTGTCGATATGGTTTCAAATTTGATAGTTTTCCTTCATTCTTCAGCTGCATTTCATCTATATTATTTTTAGATACAATAGAGTCCTCTATCCTCATTGTCTGGTCTTTTATTTCTCTAGCCTTGGAGATAATACCATCATATTTGGCATGTACATCCTGTAGACGAAGTTCAACTTCTTCAAGTATCTTCTGGTGACCTTCTTGAATATTTCCTTATTTATTCTTTTGAAGTTGAAATGTCACCCCATTTATCAAATTCTGATGCCCTTCTTCAATTTTGGATTGCATTTCTAATTTTGCCTCATCAGTATTTAGGGATTCTTCAAACTTTCTACAAATTTCCTCTTCAAGTCTCTTGGTAGATTCTTCATCCATGATCTTCATTTCTTCTTGATTTTGATAATTCTTCTTTTCTTATTTCAATCTCTTGACCTCATCCAATAGTTTTTTTATTATGGTTTTGTAATATACATATCTCTTCATTTGTCTTTTTCAAATCTTCCCTTGAATCATATTTTTCCCACTTTCCTTTGCTAGTCTTTTCTTGTTTTAATTTTTGAACTTCTTTAACTAGTGCTTCATTAAAGTCTCGTATCTTAGACAACTCATCACTCTGCTTCTTGATCTCTTCTTTTTCTTCTTTCAACTCTAGAATTTTATATATTTCCTTCATTTTTTTATCCCTAATCCATTTATTTGAGCAGAGTTCTTCAAATTCTTCCCATGTGATCTTCCATCTAATATCAAAATCAATACGCATGCACCACTCACAAGCTTCAACAAAAAAACAACTTCTTGTTGTGAAAGGATTCCTATCATATTTATTTACCAACCTCAACCATTCCATATGATTTATTTAGTATTTATCTTCATCTAAACTAAATTTAGGTATTTTCATTGATTATTAATTGGGGAATAACCCAAACCTTCAACTTAGAACTTCAATATACTAGGAATAATGATCTCAAATAGTTGTAATATTTTTTCTAATATATGCTTCTATGGTTTCTCTTTCCAATGTATTTTGAATCATCTTAATCGGACATCCCAATAAAAATTTATGATAGTTTTAAGTGAACATATATTTGAAACCCTATTTTGAAGTCTGTCCTTCTGGCCAACCTTTCTTGTTATGTATTTCTGAAATTTCAGCCCTTATGAGTCTAAAATTTTGACCTGTAGTACTATGATAGTATTCTCTGCAATGCCACAAGTATAATCAAAATGGGGTTTGCCAAATGAAAGTTATGGTGATTTTCCCAAACCTTTCTGATTTTTGGCCTTTCCTAGATAATGAACTTGCACAAAATTCCAAGTGTCCAATATTTGATACATGGTTCTGAAAATTGTACCATAAATACTATGGAATGTCCTCATCTAAATGTGATCCTCTTTGAAGAAGATATATCCTCATTTAATTCACTGAATTTGGATCCTCTCTGAATAAGATATAATTTTTTTACTAGGAACATGTTGGTGTTTTAATTAATTCCAATCTGATAATTGTTTTCTTATGAATTTCTTACTGTTATCATAAAATAATTACACCATGCACAAGAGCCAAGAGACACAAGAAATATCCTGGGAAAACCCAACCAACTTTTCTCTAGAAGAGTATTGTCCAAAATATTACTAGAGTTCCTCCATCAAACACAAAATATCATACAAAGTATCCACCCTAAGTATAGCGCCTCTCCTAGAGCTTGCACAATAGTAAAGTGACCAAGAAAGACCAAGAGAGAGTCTAGCGCCTTCAAGATAACCTCCAATATCCCCCCAATGTCTTTTTCTAGATGTAGCTATCACTTCTCCAATATTGCTCCTTAGATGAGAAGGTGAGAGTGAATGTGTCATAATGAAACGAGACTTCCTTTATTTATACTTGTTTTATCTCCTTGATTCACCTGCCAGGGATGACTTGTCACTTTTCCTTCAATAATATTTTTATTTAATAATTACTGGAGCCGACTTCTTCTTCTGTCATCCAGGGTCTTCTGTAATGGTTTCTTGTATTTTTCCTTGGAGAATGACTGCCAAAAGTTGCCAAAACTCCAAAACTCCCTCTCAATGAGGGAGAAATTCTTCATACTTGGACTTCTTCTATCATAGAAAAGTTTCTTCACGAGTCATGTTGATGTGTCATCTCTGCACATGCATTTTGTCTCAAAATATTCATGTGATAGCATTCGAGTCCATCCACTCCTTGATAGGAGGACTACACCGAGGCCCTTCATCACCAGTAGAGCCCCATGAGTGAATGAATCATTACCCTTCTTCATATCAGCATTAGCATAGCCCCGTGCAAGACCAATATGAGATAATGTCTGCTGATTCTTATCTGGGCCACTCACCACTAGCAAATCCATATGGATGAGTGAATCATTCTCCTTTGGTGATATCAACACTAGCATATCCCTGTGCATGAACAATCTAGGAAGAATGTATTCCTGAACTTGGAGAACATCAACATACCTGGGTCATTCACCACTAGAGGAGCCCTGTGAGTGAATGAGTCATTCTCCCCTTGGTAATCTCTCCACTAGCATAGCCTCATGCATGACCAATCTGGGGGAATGTCTTCCCAATGCTATCAACATACCCGTGTGATTCACCATTAGAAGATCCCCATAAGTGAATGAGTCATTCTCCCTTTGTCATATCAACACTAACATATCCCCATGCATGAATAATCTAGGAGAATGTCTGCTCGATGTTGAAACATCAATGTTGATATGTAACATCCCACTCTTGAGAGAATATGTTATTGACTTATTATTTGAGGACACTTGTGGGCAAGTGATCCAGTTTCAGTATATGGATGTTTGTTCACTTATGGATTCTTGTGATGATGTTGATGGATTAGGATGTTATGTTATTTGATATCTTTATATTGACATATTTTACTGACGAGTTTCCCATGAGTGTGCAGGACACTTGACATATGGAGGATGCCACTGGCATCAATGGATCTCCTTGGACTCCAGATAGAGTTAGGGAGTGGACTATATTGGTTTGGGTATTTTTATTTATGCATATGTGACATATGGTTGGGTATATTATGATGTTGTTTATGGATCATTGACAATGTTTCGTTGATGGATGCAAACTGACGATTTATCGCTAATCAGACTCACATAAGGAGTAAAGGGACCATTCACAACAACCAAATATTGAGAGAGAGATGTGGCAACAACCCTGTCGCAGCCTACTAGCACTCCCGCCATGGCTCAAATTATAGGTTAATGATTACCTAGTTCGACATATCCATGATGTCGTGAGGGTATAATGAGACAGTCGCTCACGAATATTCTAAAGGGCATGCAATAAGGCATGGTCCTTATTCCTTAGAGGCCCTTAGTCTCTCACAAGGTCGCTTGAATGGAGTATTGACTCCAAGGGTTGGACAACTACCAAAACTAGTCAAAGGCGAGTGGCACCCTTGGAGTGTTGATATTATGGTAGCTGTGGGAGGTATTAAACCTCCATGTGTAACCCTAACAAGAGTATAATATTCCGAGAAGCAAGAAGAAACCCTAAAGCATTGGACATAACCCTAGAAGAAAAGTCGGCTAAAGAAAATACTTAATATTGAGTTTTTAGCCTTCAAAAAGAGAAGTTGGCCCAGACAGTTAAGGAAGAGAAGTATAAATACAAGATGCCAGAGCTCATTTGGACACACACAACTCACAATTATAGAAATTTAGTGCACACTGCAGAAATTTAGTAAGTGTGCAAGTTTGGAGAGTAGCTGCAACTGCAACTACTGTAACTAGTATTTTGGGTTTTAGGCTTGGAATTTCTCTTGGTTATGGTTTGGAATTTCTACTTGGTATGCTAGCTTTGGAGATTGGTATGCTACCTTGATTGGATTTTGAACCTAGGGTTTCCTTCCAGAATTATTCTCTCTATCAAGGTTAAGGTGCTCGGGGGTGGATTTGACCTATGGTTGGGTGACAATATTGCTATATTGTCTATGATTAAACGATCACACCTATTATTTCTAACAGGTTATGGGCCCACACTATCTTCAGATGGTCTAACTGCTGGAAGCTATATTGGGAGGATTTTCTTAGTTACAGTTGCAGTTGCAGTCAAAGTTTTAGGTGCAACAACAAAACCCTAACCCTCTTGTTAAGGCACCTTAAGTGAAGATATTGACCTAATTTCTGGATATCCTAGTGCGCCCTAACCTAGTGTACCTCCTGGTACTCTCAACAAGCTAAGATGTCAAGTTTGATTTTATGGTCAAAGTCAAAGGTTGACCAAGTCAAAGAAATCATGACTTACTCTATGAAGCCAAAAAACAAGTTAGAAGGGGCTTATAACTTTAGAGCATGGAAGACAAGGATTGAACTCATCCTTGCCAAGAATAAAGTGTTGTATATCGTGAAAAGAAAGTTCATGGAACCACAATTTGAAGAATGAAAAGAGAAGGAACCTCAGAGCATTACAGTTATGGAGAAGTTCAAGGACAATGACATCAATGCCATGAGTATCATAGTGGACTCTATAAAATACCACTTGATACCCTACATATCTCATATTGACTCATCTAAGAATATGTACAATTCCCTAACTAATATATTCTTAGTCTGAAACATTAGACAAGTAATGAGTCTGAAGAATGAGCTTCGTGACATGAAAATGAATGACGATGAAAGAATAACATCATACTTTGTGAGAATCTCTCAGTTAAGAGATAAACTACAAGCTATTGAAGAAATCATTTCAAGGAACTAGTAAATATAGTACTCAACATCCTTCCCAAGACATGGGATTCATTGCCGCAAGCATAAACACAAGAAAGGAGTATCTCACATTTGAAGAACTTTGGACATGCTGTGCACAAGAAGAATCAAGGATTAGCACAAAACAAAAATTCCAAAAGAAATACGATGATCAAACCTTCACAACAAAATTCAAGAATTTTAGGAATAAGAGGAAGTTTGGCTTAAGGAAGGAAACATACAAAGCATCAGTTGCCAAAGAAAGGGAACCCTCAAAGAAGGCCAAGCAGGATAAAACATACTTCTTCTTTTAAGACAAGGTAACAATATTCTTCAAAGTTCTTGTACATACCATGTTTACATAGTTTCTGTTCATATCATGCATATATATTTCTTAGAATATAAGATGTTCAAGTGAAACAATACCTATGGAAGAATAACAAGATAAGGATTTCTATCACGATGACTACAAGTCAAGCAATACACATGAAAATATGAAGTATGTTGACAATCCTTGGTAACAATTACTGTGGAAGCTATTATATAAGTAACAACTGCCAGATAAGCCGAAATAATAATCAAAATTGAAGAGACCAGACAAAGTTAAAAACAAAAAGAATTCAACAATCAAGAGGAAATTAGAAAAGACTTGTGACACTTTGCAGAAGGAAATAAGGATGCAGACAGAAGCATGGAATCTCTTAGTTGGAGGGAGATTATTACATAATTCCAAAAGAAGAGAATGAAATCATGCATGAAGCAAGGATTAGGAGGGAGCTAATCCTAAATGATATGATCCATTAAGGATTATGAAGTAGCTTTCCATGTTCCCATTGAAAGTAGCAGCCATGATAAGCAACACATGTTCAGAAGAAGTCTGTTTTGAAAAGAAGCCTTAAAGTATCCTTGGTTGTCCATCTACATCCATGATCCTATGATGAAAGGAAGAAGTTGGAATCTCCAGGTCATGGAATCTATAGAAGACTCCATGGACCCAAGAGATAAAGAGAAACATGAGGAGGAAAATGAAGATTCCAAGAAAGAAAGAAAAGCCATAACAACCAATTATTATACTGAGAATCACAAAGACTACTAGCTTGGTTTGAACCCACTAGAAGAATTCGAGTAGAAGAAATGAAAGTTATGATAAAGAACAATGTATGTAAGAAAATGTGAAAAAGACTTATGAATTGAAGCATTGCAAGATTCAGAGATTCTTCTAGAAGGAGGGAGAAGACTATGACAACAACTTGTTCCAGTAAACCAGATATACCTCTTGTAGTATCCATGGATTGGAATTTATGTGTAAAAGAATGTTCTTCTCAATAAAGCAAGTGAGAAAGAAGCTTATACCAGAAAGAGACCCATGTATGTAGATATAAGAAGACCATGTATGGATTCAAACAACTTCATGTAGAGTATCTCATATACAAAATAAGCGTGGTGAAAATTTTCTATGACAGAGATAGTGTATCAGAATAGTTACTCAGAAGTCTGGGATGATGGATTGCTAATCCATGGAAAACTCTCTTGATGAAAGAAGAAGTGCTACTTGGATATGTTTCAGTTTGAGTCTTTCCACGATAACATGAGCTAGTAGGAAACATAAGTGTTGAATTCGACCATGATATATTGTAATGATTAGAGCTATATGAAGCCTTTAGAGAAAACCAGTGTTCCATGATAGACCAAAGTACATTGAGATCAAGCATTATATTCTCCATGATGAAGTCCAGAAAAGAGAAGTGGTTCTCCAATATATCTCCACAGATGAGCAGATAATAGACACTTTGGTAAAACCTCTATCCAAGATGAAAAGTTTCTGTACTCAAGAAACAAACTGGAACTCGAGGAGATGAATTACTTATTGAAAAAGGAAGAGATTAATCCCAGGTTTGGAGGGAGTACTGATATGTTATTGATTTATGAACAGTCATTTTTCATTTTGAAAAATGGTCCAGGATGAGCAGTTTCTTTCCATCTTGGAAAGTGGTTTGATATTTTTGACGGATAGGCATTTTCCAATTCGGAAAATGGTCCAAATTAGATTGTCATTTTCGTAATGAAAATGGTCCGATAGATTATTGATGTACCATAGACAATGCTTCCCCTTGTGGCCAGTGTGGGGGAATGTTATAGGAAAATCATTCTTCTTGGCAATCACTTTGAGCAATGGTCAAGTAGAATGGTCTGCCTCGCCGGGAAGTCATTCTTTCAAAGTTCACATTTGTGAGAAGTTTTGAATAATGGTTTGTTTTGGAGGTCAGTGTGGGACAATCATTTCCATTAGGAAATGGTATGAACAATCATTCCTTAGGGCAGAATCATTCTCTCTAGGTTTCACTATGATTAGTGCTGGAGGAATGGACCATTTAGGTGAATGGTCCATGTTCAACAATCAGGGACAGGCATTCCCTAGGCCAGACTCATTCTCTCCAGGTTTCACTATGATTAGTGCCGAAGAAATGGTCCAGTTAGGTGAATGGTCCAGGCTCATAAATCAAGGATAGTTATTATTTTGTGCTTGAGAAGAATAGTCCATATATACCATGAATGGACCAAGCGACTTAGTTTATATCATGATATTGTTTTATGCAGGTTGATATCATATGATATGATTTCTATGGAGACTGTATGTCTTTGGAAAATATATGTATGCTACTGTGGTGGATGTGTTCCACTAGTTGTGACTATGTGTCACTAATTAAGTAGTCGTGTGCTACTTGGTTTGGTTGTGTACCAATGGATAGTAGTTGTGTACTACTATGGACATACACAGTTGTGTTCTGTTGAATCACATTGTTCCAATTGCCATGAATACTATTAGTAGTGTTGGAAATGATTATTAGCTAGATGGATAGTGAGTTTGCTGGTGGACAAACATTCTCTAGGAGGAAAATGGTCCAAGACATTTATTATTTTAGGACATATGTCTGGATTAGAATAATAGTTTTTGTAGCCCATGGTGTGGATTCCAACATCTGTTGGAATAGTTATTCCTCTAGGACATATGTCCGGATTAGAAGAATGATTCTTGTATCACTCTGTGGAGTGAGTGAATTATCCAACATCATGCATGATTACTCAGATGGAGTATGAATTTGAGAGAAGATACAATTGATGCTATCATATGATATTGATAGTGATGATGGTGCTCATGATTTGATCATGAGATATCCTGTGTGGCTATGATGATGCTACCCGTTGAATGATATGTTTGTGCTCAAGACCATTACCTTTAAATACCTCCCTAGCTAGGAGGGAGTGTTGATATTATGGTAGTTGCGGGAGGTATTAAACATCCATGTGTAACCCTGACAAGAGTAGAATATTCCGGGTAGCAAAAATAAACCTTTAAGCATTGGACATAACCCTAGTAGACAAGTCGATTAAAGAAAATAATTAATATTGAGTTTTTAGCCTCCAGAAAAATAAGTCGGCCTAGACAGTTAAGGAAGAGCAGTATAAATACAGGATGTCAGAGCCCATTTGGACACACACAACTTGCAATTGCAGAAATTTAGTGCGCACTACATAAATTTAGTAAGTGCGCAAGTCTGGAGAGTAGCTGCAGTTGCAACTACTGCAACTAGTATTTTCGGTTTTAGGCTTGGACTTTATCTTGGTTATGGTTTGTAATTTCTACCTGGTATGCTAGTTCTGGAGAGTGGTACACTACCTTTATTGGATTTTTAACCTAGGGTTTGCTTCTAGAATGATTCTCTCTGTCAATGTTAAGGTGCTCGGGGGTGGCTTCGGCCTATGGTTGGGTGACAATATTGCTATATTGTCTATGGTTAAGTGAGCACACCTATTATTTCTAACATGGAACATGTAGTGCATCTTAAAGGGCATTTCACTTTCAATCAAAGGCAAGTGGCACCCTTGGAGCATTTAGTGCATCTTGAAGGGCATGTCACGGTATAAAAAAAAAATGAGTCAATGAATCTAGGTGTCCTGGAAAACATGAGCGAATGTTTAACCTTAAAATATTGAGCACTTTCCGAATTAATTAATTGATTAATAAATTACTAAAGAATGAAATTATTAAGCATAATCCCTAATGGTCTAAGCCTTTGCAAAAAAAAAAAACTAACTAAGCCTAAGTCTAAGTTAATGAGAAGACAAAAACTAAATTTCAAATCAGATGAAATAAGAAAAGGGGGTAAACCAACTAAATATATTAATGGAGATGAAATAATCTAAATAATTAATTCAAATCACATGTGTGCATAAAATACCAAATTAAAAATTAAATTAAGAATGGAATAAATAATAAAAGAATGTGTAAGGATGGAAATGTATCTAGAGTCTAGTCTAACTAGGAGATGTTCCCTATTTTAACTCAACTCCATTTTAGAAAGGTGTTGGTTATAAATGGGAAATAAAGGGAATAAAGGGACAACTAGGAGTGATTTTAGGAGAACTTTTTGGATGGGTGAGGGAATTTGAATTTTAATTAAATTAATGGTGGATTTATTGGTGCGACTAAGGGAATGAGTGACAAGTGTACAGGGGGAATAATTTCTATTAAATTTTTAATAAAATGAATTAAATGTGCAAATGACAATTGCTCACTAAGAAAATTCTATATAAGAAATGGTTGAGAGAGGGAAAGGGAATGACTGATTTGAGTAAGGTTATGGTGCAAAATTTCTGACTGGTTTTTCTTGTGAGAGTTGGGATACCCAGCTTAAGAGAGAGAGTGGTAGCTCTACCTTGCAAGGCGAGCTGGGAGCTAGAGTATTATGATTGTGTTTGTGCATGGACCCTTTGTGGCTCGAGGGGCTAAGGGGGAATAAGAGTACCACTAACGTTGGCTGGGAGGTACCGATGAAGTCTCAATGATCAACGAGCGAAGAAGAAAGGAGGGACGCTAGTTGCAGAAATCGTCTACATTATCGTCTTCGACGTTTTTTGTAACACTATTACTTATTTAAGCTTGAATGTAATAAGTTGGACTGTATATAGATGTAGTTATTGTTGAGGCTGGATTAATTTGATGTTAATTTTTTCTAGTTAATGGATGGCTACGAAATCTTATCTTGGATTGGAACTGAAACTGTTGTTTTTACTGTGCATTAAAATCTAAATTCTAATCTGGAATGGTGAAATTTGGTTGTCTTTTGTTGAACATTGATCTCTTATTGATAATGGTTTTTATTAATAATTATTTTGTGGTTGTAATTGGAAGAAAAGACCCCTTTTTGCTCTTTTTCTCTTAAACTCCAACCAGAGAGATTCCAAGAATATTTTTCCATGGATCACTTCTCCAATCACATCCTCAAGGAGAAATCCCTTCTTCTTGTTCGTTTAGAACCAGAATCATCTTGATTCTTCTGCCAAAATCAATTGCACCTCTCATCAAAAGCATCGAAATCTGAATCTTCAACAACATCTCCCTCTGATTCAATTTCCTCTTTTTGCATAAGTGCATATGGTAAATATATTTGATGTGCGCTTGCAAACACAGAACATGCATAAGACCTGTTTACTCCATATTTATCTTTGTTCACTTCTATGTTCCCTTTCCACTATATCCTTTGCTTTTTTTGGAACTTTTCACCCAGATTTTGTTTTTCTCCCTGGAAAAACCCATGCTCTGAAAAATAATTGGATTGATCATTTCTTATTGATTTTGTTTCCTCCCTAGCGAAACCTAAGCTCTGAATTTAAATGGAATTGATCTACAATTTTTACTTGGTTTTTCACCCAAAAATTTTACACTTAGTCAATGTTTTTTCCACTCGTTGCCTCTACAAGTTTACCTGGTTATACCATGTGATTTTTACTTGGTTTTTCACCCAACACTTTTACACTTATACTCAACGATTTTGYCACACCATCRTTTAGTTTTTTTACTGGTCWTTTCCTCTATGACCTTGGGATATCATAACCTCTGTGAAATGTTGGGGTAGATTATCTCTACGTTTTTCCTTACTAGGTCTCTATATTTATGGCAAGCATTATCTACAAACGCTCATCAACTTTACCTCCTTTTTACACAACGATTTTCCMTACAATCACTCAATGATTTTACCTCTTTTTACACAGGTATTTTTTGTACAATTGCTCAACGATTTTACCTCTTTTCACACAATGATTTTGTGATCTCTTTCCCAATGAAATTCTAGGTTCTTACTTTGCATTTTTGGAGAGAACCTTGAGCTCTGCGACTTCATTACATGGCTTTATTCTAGACTCTCTTTAACCTGGGCAGTACTGAGGCTCCTTTCTGATCCAACTGGGTGCAAAAGACCATAACCAGAGGGAAAATGCTGCTTCGATTCATCCTTGTGAATTTATGTTTTTCTAGAAGTTAGTTACGAATCACTCGGATATAAGTTATAAAATTACCTTTAATAAAATCACTTGAATATAAGTTGGATAGGAGTTTACCTTGAATTATGATGGTGATTTGTTTTAATACCTTACGTAAGTCTTGGATTTCATTGAAGGCAACAGACTTGCATCTAATAGAATGAGTTCACTTAATATTTTTATTTTATTTAAAAATTTGATAAAGATAAATTAATGAAGTTGAATATAGATGGGTTAACACCTTAATAGTCATCACTAATAGACTTTTTAAATCAGATTTGATGATTAAGAATGATTGATTGCATAGATTATATTTTATTGCGCACTAATTATGATGATGTAGGMTTGATTGTGTAACTAGATGATTAMTGTGCACTAATCATGATGATGTAGGAATGATTGTGTAACTAGATTTTACTGTGCACTAATCATAATGATGTATGAATGATTGCGTAACTATATTTTATGCACACTAATTTTGATGATGTAGGATTGATTWACTAGATTTTATTGCACCATTAATTATGTTGACGTACAATTGTTTTCCTTTTTGTGCCATGTAATAATGTTGATGTGACTGATAATCTAGACTGGAGTTATGAGTTGTGTTTGATTAAGGTATTGGAATCTTGCACCATRAATATAATTGATAATTACTCTTGTGCCATTAAATGATGTGATGTATGTTGTAGTATAATTKTAGCGCACCTTGAAATAAAATAAATGTTCTCTTCTGCACCATAAAAAAGTAAAGTGATTACACTTGCACCTCAACCCTTGTTGTTGTATGATTGATGAAGTATTCACTTTCTCTTGCACCCTTAAATTTAATGTTGATCACTCTTGTGTCATGAATATGTTGCTAATTATTCTTGCGTCACAAAATTATGTCGATATTTGACTGATTTAGTAACTAATTTCTCTTGCACCATTAATTAAGTTGACATGTGATTGTTCTAGATCAGCTTGTTTACTCTCGCACACAACGAATATTTAATGTTGATGTATGATTGATAAAGATGATGATTACCCTTGTGCCATGATTAACTGATGATTAGGATTGATTGATTGATCTAGTTGATGTTGTAATTGTTTGTTAGTGGGATGTAGACACCTCCTTGTTCCTCAGAACAATCGCCAACCCTGAGACCTTAAATAGTCAAAATCAATTGGATCCTAGGCTTGAGCATCGCTTATGTGTCCTAGAGGTCCTAACCTTGCAGGGTAGGTTGGGCAGGTAGTCATTTTAATATTCATTATTTGGTTGATCATTGTTTATAAATTGTTTCAAGTTGATTGTGATGTGCTAAGCAACGACACTCTTTATGTTTATGTGTCACTATCCCTTTTTGTTGATGCATTGAATGGGTCATTATTGATTTCAATGATGAGTAGCTGGTAATGATTTTACTTATGATGTCATTGATTTGTGTTTCTATGATTTATATTGTTGACGTTATTTCCTATTTTTTTTTTTTTAAATTACCTTTTATGCTTCTCTTTCCTAGTTGTAATAGTCGTAACAAAGGGGTGTTACATATGGTATCAGAGAGGGTTCAACTCTGCAACTTGGGATCATTACGCCTTCCATTGTATTAAACACTTGATTAATAATTTATCGCTAATTAAAGTGAATTGTGTTCTACAGGTAATCATGGTTAGAGGACGTCGCAAAGGAAAACGACGTGGTGCTAGGGGAGGAGGCACAATGCCTCCAGTAGCATCCACGTTGGAGGGGTTTAACCCCCAAGGAGAAGAACAAGCCATTGGACATGAGAAGATTGTTGTGGGGAATGTGGTTGGGATGATGAGGTCCTTTCAGAGGATGTCAGAGGCCTTGATTAATTGTCTATATAGAGATGAGGCCAGGCCGCCTATACCCCCTGAGGGCCCACAATGCACCCCAAACGGTACTGGTAGCGTTCACATAGAACTCGAGAAGGTCAAGTTTCCCGAGTTCTTGGGTTCCACGAACGGAGCGGCTGTCGAGGCATGGTTGGAGAACATGGTGATGTGCTTCACACTTTGTGACTAAACCTCCAACATGAAGGTCTGCATGGCGATATTTCAGTTGAAGGGGAACACTCGTCTATGGTGGAAGATGCTCCTACCACAACTGAACATGGTTGTTGAAGAAGTGTCATGGGAGTTGTTCGAGGAACGGTTACAAGAGAGGTATTTGTCAGAGGAATTCTTTGAGCTCCATCTCAACGAGTTCAATGCCTTGTGGTAGGGTGTTCATATGGTGATCAAGTATGAGGCCTGTTTTATGGAGCTTCTTAGGTATGCTCCACATATGAACACCAAGAAGCTCAAGGTCAACAAGTTTTTTTTTGGCCTTAACGTCAACATTTGTGCGAAGGTGAGGATCCTAATGCCTCAGGCGTTGTACTATGAAATCTAGAAGGCCCTCATAGTTGAGGAAGAGATGATCAATGGGGGTTAGAGAAGGACTCCTGCGAGACCGACGAGACATGCGACATCTAGTGAATAACAACATTAGACACCATCTAGACATCCATTAGGGTATCAAGGTACTCTGAGAGTATCCACATTCACAATGCCACTGCGACCGACACGTTAGTAGTAGACTCCCTACAGAGGACCACAACAACAAMAAAAACATCATCTGCAACAACAACATTTCAATCCTTTTCAGCAGAACAAACCATGGTTTCAGGCTAGTGGGCCATCAGATTCTACTTCGGGGACYAGGAGTACTAGACCAAAGGCCAGATGCTGGACATGTGGAGAGCCACATTACCAGTGTGACTGTCYAGTTGAGAGGGCCAGAGMAATCGGGTCATCCAGACACACTACAATAGGAGATTTGGGAAAGGCCCACTAGATTCATACAGTGGTGAATAACCACCAGGATGAGCATTGGTCTACTTTTCTTGAGATGCTAGGTACCATCATTGACTATAAATTTAGTATTTTTATAGATCCTRGTGCTACAGAAAGATTTATTTCTGGTGCAACGCTAAAAATAATTAAGGTAAATGCAGTCGAACAAAATGAGTTTAGCTATGTGGAAATGTCTTTGGGAGAAAAGCAGAAGGTTGGAGGAAAGGTTACAGACTGTAGCCTCAACCTGGGAGAATTTGTAATGAAGGCCAACCTGTACATCATGATCTTACGATCTTATGACGTCGTGATTGATATGGACTGGTTGGAATTGCATCATGCGATACTCAACTATAAGACAAAACAATTGATCTTGATCGATGATGAGGGACAAAGATGAGTGATTGTCAGAAGAAACCAGAGAGCTTCCCTAAGGTTCATCTCTTCCCTACAACTACAAAAGAGAATGTGCAAAAGATGAAAGCTATATGAAATCCTAACATTGAATGAAAAGGGTGTGGTGGAAGGATTATAAGACCTTCCGGTAGTATGAGAGTTTGCAGACATGTTCCCATAAGAGTTACTAGGTGTGTCGCCTGAAAGAGAGATGGAATTTACCATCGACTTAAAACCTGGAACTGAACTGATAACAAGAATGACTTATCGGATGTCAACCCTTGAGTTACAAGAGTTGAAAATGCAACTAAAGGAGTTTTTGGACCTACTACTTATACATCCAAGTGTGTCACCTTGGGGCATGCCTGCTATTTTCATATGAAAGAAGGATGGGTCGTGGAGACTTTGCATTGACTACCATAAATTGAACAAGGCAACAATCAAGAACCAATATCCATTGTTAAGAATAGACGATTTGTTTGATAAAATGAAGGGTGAGATGATGTTTTCGAAGATTGAATTGAGATCAAGATATCACCAGTTATGGATCAAGGAGTAAGACATTCCTAAGACTGCATTCAAGATGAGGTTTGGGCATTAGGAGTTTATCATTTTACTGTTTGGACTAACAAACGCCCCAAGGGTATTCATGAGCTTGATGAATGGGATGTTCCGCGAATACTTGGAAAAGTTTTTTCAAGTATTCATTGACGACATATTGATATATTCTCAGACAATGAAAGACCATGATGAACATTTGCGCTTGGTATTACAATGTTTACAAGAAAACAAATTATACAGGAAACTGTCGAAATGCTCTTTTTATCAATCGAGGATTCATTATTTGGGGCATGTTATCTCCAACGAAGGACTCATTATGGATACAAAAAAGGTAGAGGATATTATGGAATGGCCTACGTCGACAAACATACCAAAAGTATGTAGCTTCATGGGTTTAGCTGGATATTATTGACGGTTTGTCAGAGGTTTTTCGAAGATAACAAATCTGATCACATAATTGCAGAAGAAAAACAAGAAGTTTGTATGGATCGAGAAATGTGAGAAAGCTTTTCCAAGGCTCAAGGATTTGTTGATGACAACACCGATACTAAAGGTCTCCGACATGGACGAGGAATTATTGGTATGCATAGAAGCATCCAAGGAAGGCTTAGGCAGAGTCTTGATGCAAGACGATCGATTAATCTCTTACATCTCAAGGAAATTAAGAAAGCATGAGCAGAACTATGCAACACACGATTTGGATTTGTTGGCCATTGTGTATTCCTTGAGAGTGTGGATGCACTACCTGATTGGATGAAAATTTGAACTGAAAACAAACCATTGTGGTTTGCAGTATATTTTTATGCAAAGTGACTTGAACGCGTGACAAAGGCATTGGTCAGAACTTCTTAGCGAGTACTATTTTGAGATTACCTACATAAAAGGAATAGTGAACAGACACCACACATATTTTTGGTGATATGTCTTTAGATGAATCTTTGAGAAAAGATTCTAACTATACAACGCGAAGATAATTGGTATAAGGAGGTTACGGAAAATATCGGACGAGACACCATGTTGGTACCTAGGTTTGAAGGATATACTTTAGACGATGAAGGATTGMTGAGGTATAATAACCATATTTACGTACCTCATAATGACGAGTTGAGAATTTTGATTTTAAACGAAGCTCATAGAGAAGTGTACATGGCTCATCCAGGAGTCAAGAAGATGAGGGAAGACCTTAATCCCTTATTYTTTTAGAAAGGAATGAAGGTGAACATAGTTAACTACATGGCAAGGTGTTTGGAATGCCAACAAGTGAAGGATGAAAATAGACATTCGACAGGATTACTACAACCACACGCTATTTTAGAATCGAAATGGGAGGTCATTYTGATGGAATTTATTGTTGGATTTCCACTGACAACAATGAGGCACAACTCAATTTTTGTGGTAGTAGACACTCTAACRAAGAGTGCACATTTTATCCTTGTGCATACGACGTATCAGGCACCAGACATAGCTAGAGTCTTTATCGGTGAGATTGTGAGATTGCATGGCATGCCTAAAAGGATCATATCCGATTGAGGATCAATGTTTACAAGATGATTTTGGACTAGTTTCTAAGAGGCCTTGGGAACCCAACTTAACTTTAGTACAACATATCACCCAGAGACCGACCAATAGACAGAAAGAATGAACCAAATCTTGGAAGATGTGTTGCGTATGTACGTGATGGACCAACATAAGATTTTGGAGGAGTTCTTTCTACTGGTAGAGTTTGCATACAACAATAGCTATCAAAGCACCATTAAGATGGCATCATTCAAGTTTCTTTACGGGTGACCATGTCAAACGCCTTTGAGTTGGGATTGACTTAAGGATAGGGTCCTGGTAGGACCAGAAGTGATCCAAGAAATGGAAGATCAAATGAAAATGATAAGACAAAGGTTTAAAGAAGCGCAAGATCAACAAAAGAGTTATGCCGATGCGCATCGCGTTGACCGTAGTTATGAAGTTGGTGATCGAGTCTTCTTGCTGGTGAAACTACATAAGAGTTTGATCAAGTTTGGAAAGGGTGTTAAACTCTCTCATAGGTTTGTGGGACCTTTCAAAGTCGTGGAAAGGAAGGGGCCCATGGCCTATCAACTAGCCTTTCCTGATTCTTTGAGGAATGTGCATAATGCTTTTCATGTATCTGTTTTGAGACATTATGTTAGTGATCCTACACATGTGATTGGCATGAGTTCCTTGTAGATGTCAGATGAGGGTGCACTCACGACGAAGCCAATCCACATTCTGTACCATTTCATTCGACAACTACGGTGTCGATAAGTCGATCAGGTCAAGGTCTAGTGGGACAATTATAGTCCACACTCGACTACCTCAAAGGACGCATATGATAAGCACAGACAGTTTCCATTTTTGTTTTATAGTTAGACATTTAGAACTTGTCAAATGCTTTGTTTACTACATTTCTATACTGTGAAACTTCGAGATAGAGTTTAAAATAAGAGGGGGTGTATGTAACATCCCTCTCTTGCGAGCACATGTTATTGACTTATTCTTTGAGGACACTTGCATGCAAGTGATCCAATTTCAGTATATGGATGTATGTTCCCTTATGGATTCTTGTGATGATGTTGATGGATTATGATGTTATGTTATTTGATATATTTGTATTGACATATGCTATTGATGAGTTCCCATGAGTGTGCAGGAAACTTGACAGATGGAGGATTCTATTGGCATCAATGGACCTGCTTGGACTCCGGATCAAGTCAGGGTGTGAACTGTATTGATTTGGGTATTTTTATTTATGCATTTGTGACATATGGTCGGGTATATTATGATGTTGTTTATGGATCATTGACAGTGTTTCGTTGAAGGATGCAGACTGGCAATTTATTTCTAATCATACTCACATAAGGAGTAAAGGAGCCATGCACAACAACCATATATTGAGGGAGAGGTGTGGTAGCAACCCTGTCACAGCCTACTAGCACTCCCTCTATGGCTGGAATTGTAGGTTAACTATTACCTAGTTCAAGAGATCCACAATGTCGTGAGGGTAGACTGAGACATTCATTCACGAAGATTCTAAGGGGTGCGCAATAAATAAGTGTCCTTATTCCTTAGAGGCCCTTAGTCTCTTACAAGGTTGCTTAAATAGAGTATTGAATCCAAGGGTTGGACAACTACCAAAATCAGTCAAAGGCGAGTGACACCCTTGAGCACATAGTGTGTCTTGAAGGGAATGTCATGTAATTAAAATTTGAATCAAAGGTGAGTGGCACCCTTGGAGCACGTAGTGTGTCTTGAAGGGAACATCGCGGTATAAAAAAACTGAGTTAATGAATCTAGGTGTCCTCGAAAATTTGAGCGAATGTTAAACCTTAAAATCTTGACCACCTGCCAAATTAATTAATTGATTAATAAATTACTAAAGAATGAAATTGTTAATCATAATCCATAATGGTCTAAGGCTTTGCAAAAAAAAACAAAAATGAACTAAGCCTAATTCTAAGTTAATGAGAAGAAAAAAACTAAATTTCAAATTAGATGAAATAAGAAAAAGGGATAAACCAACTAAAGAGATTAAGGGAGATGTGTTAGGATATATATACACTTAGGTGTTAGTTAAGATCTACTTGGTCTAATTTGTCGTTAGGTAAAAGTGTGTTTCCTAGTGTGTTTCTTTAGTATGCATTAGTATGCATTTGTAGTTAGGAAATTCGACGGTCACGATATGTTCTTGACATAGAGTCATCTGACGATTCATACTCTCCTTGATCTTAATGACCATTGATCCGTGGCTTAACACCTGATTGGTCCATGATATCTATTTAAAGAGCATGGAGGGTCATTTACCAATGATCGATTGTGAGAAAATCTCTTGTAAAATCTCTATGTAATATTTTCCTTTGCATTAATAAACTACTCCAAGTGGCCGTGTTGGTTGGGGCCATGGATGTTTCCCCATAGGGGTTTTACCATGTGAAAACATCAGTGTGTTGATCTTTTATCTGGTTATGTGATTGGTTATTGAATGTGTTCATCCTCTGTTGGAATACCTGTGTTGTCAAACATGGTATCAGAGCATGTTTGAAGACCCGCTCCTGTTGTAGATTGAGATCGTGAAGCCGAGTTGCCTCATCTCCATTTTCTATCATTTCCATACATTTATGGGTTGAGAGGACTGTTCCATTGCATCCGGATCACTCGTTTCAGTCAGGAACACTTTTCGTTTCACTCGAAAAGGTTCATGTTTGCCCAAGATACGACCATTACAGTCAGATCCAGAGGTATAAAGCCTGAATAAGCATTTTTTAATTTTTTTGCAAAGTATTATTTTGGTTTGATATTATTTGTTTCCAGGTTGCTACTCTTTTAGATCTATGTATTCTCTTTTCCTCACTCGCTGTGCGATCTTGGAAAATAAAAAACAGATAGGAAAAGGTGCATCTTCCGGGTAAGCTAACCGAGATCTAACCCTTGTTGTCATCGAGAAGTGAATTTTTTTTCTTGTGTGAAAAGAGCTTTTTTTTAGCACGCTCTCCAAGGCCATATTCCACACAAAAAAAACAACAACACCCCCAATCCTCTTGCGAAACAATACAATATGTTTTTCTAGACCATTTTGTTAAAAGTTGCCTTATTAAGTAAAAGGTCTTGAGTTCAAGTCTCTCTTTTGTTAGTTTTTTTGAAAAAGTTCATGCTAAAATTGTAAAGTGTATTTCACTTCAAGTATAAAAGTGAATCACTATAAGTAGCTTTAATATTTTATTTTAGAGTTATTTATTTTGCATGAAGTAACTTCATTGTAAAAGTGATCCCCACTTCTCTTTATAAAAGTGGGTCACTTCGTAAAGCAACTTACACCACCACATGGTCCTTTGGTTACCGTTTATGCCTTTTTTTAGAATGGCATAACTCTCACATCCAAAGTTTGTTTTAAGTGTCGTTTTTTTTAAAACAACATAACTTTTCGAGATATTTCAATTCAGATCATCGATTTCAGTTTTTAAATCCATATTATCTGAATATTTAATATGGCTTCTACAAGTAATCTCTTACTTACCAACACCAACTACTTCTAATGGAAATCCCATATGGAGGATTTATTAAGAAGTAAAGGCTTGTACCAGATTACCTTGGGAAAGGAAACAACACCCATTGATGTTGATAAGAAAGCGAAATGGGATAATAGGAATGATGAATCACCTGGATTAATCATAATGTTCATCTCTCCTGATTTAAGGTTCCTCCTTCAATCAATTGATAAACCCAAAGAATCTTGGGAAAAGATTGAATCTGTGTTTGGTAAACACAATATTATTCGAGCACAACAATTAAAAAATCAAGTGCTAACTTTAAGTCCAAGTGATTTTTCTTGCATTGAATATTATCTATCTAATTTTAGAACACTCAGAACTTTATGTGATGAATGTAAGATAAAGATAGACGAAGATTGTTGCATCTATCTTATTCTTTATAAGCTAGGTATTACATATTCTGTGTTTGTATCTACCTTTTATGCCATGCAAGAGGCTCTAGGGGCAGCTTATCAAAAACCCAGTCTTGAGAACTTTTGTGATTCTTTGATTAGAGAACAAGATAAGCTAATACAACTTGGAGTGATCAACACTGTAGGTACCTCCAACAAAACCTTAGTTTTCCATTAGAAATATAAACCCAAGAATCCCAAGAAGCAACATCCTCGCCACAACAACAAGCAATATAAGGGTCCCAAACCCACTCAGACAGCTTTCGCTCCTAATGGAGACAAAGGAGCAAAGCATAAAAATGAGAAGACTGACAAACATTGCAACTTTTGTGATAAATATGGTCATGATGAGTCCAAATGTTTCAAGAAGATGACAACTTTAGAAGCAATGATGAAGAAGCACAACATTCGTATTGATTCTACTTCTTCTTCTCATGGGCATGCACTTTCAGCTTCTGGTTTCTCCTTCAATACAACTTCTACTTCTACTTCTGATGAGTGGCTTATTGATTTTGGAGCAACTTATCATATGGCTAAGGATAGAGAAATATTTTCTACTTTAAATGAATGTAGAACCAAAAAAATATTTCTTGGTGATGATAGTTCTCTTAATGTTGAAGGATCTGGAACAGTTCAAGTAGAAAGTGGTCATTTCAATGATGTACTATGTGTTCCAAATCTTTCTTGTAACCTTCTATCAATATATCAAATCACTCATTCAGGTGAAGGTAAAACCGTAGAGTTTTCACCTCACCAAGTTGTAATCAAGGATCTAAAAGATCCTAAGCATGTTCTTGCAACTGGAATTGCTGATGATATTACCAGGTTGGACAAGTTTGACAACTTTGGGTCATCATATTTTTCATCAGTTTTCTTTGCTCATAGAAATGACTTGAGAAAACTTTGGCATGAGTGGTTTGGTCATCTAAACTATCACTCATTGCAACAACTATGTAGTCAACATATGGTGACTGGTCTTCCTCTTGTTTCATGCAGAGATGGTGTTTGTGCCGTTTGTGTTCTCGGAAAACATCATCGAGACAGTTTTGACAAACATGCCTCTTGGCACGCCTCAGGTCCTTTGCAGCTTGTTCACAATGATTTGTGTGGTCCACTTTCTTCTCCTTCTTTTTCTAGGTGCAAGTATCTCTTAACTTTCATTGATGACTTTTCCAGAAGTACTTGGGTTTACTTCTTAAAAATTAAGAGCGAAGGTTAAGAACATATAATGAAGGTGAATATGTGAACAATAATTTTACAAGTTATTGCACTACACAGTAAATCCAAATGCAACAAACTATTCCATATACACCACAACAAAATGGTATTGCTGAGAGAAAGAACCACACATTAAAATAAATGGCTAATTGTATGATCCAATCTAAGGGATTAAGTCTAAAGTATTGGGCGGAAGCCATCAACTGTGAAAATTACATAGAAAATCGCACTCCCACAAAGGCTCTTAAAAATATAACACCAGACGAAGCTTGGACTAAAATTAAACCATATGTAAGTCACTTCTGTGTATTTAGTAGTATAGCATGGGCTCACATTCCTGATGAGAATAGGAAAGCATTGCAGCCTAAAAGTGAGAAGTGAGAATAGGAAGTGTTGGTTATTCTGAAGATATCAAAGCTTATAGACTTCTTCAAACACATTGTAATGAAATTATTCTTAGAAGAGATGTTAAATTTGATGAAAATCTCTTGGCCTATGAGCCTAATTTGACATTTKTGCCTTCTTTGGCCTGCGAGCCTAATTCAACAGTTGTTCCTTCTTTGKTCTGTGAGCCATATTCGACATTTGTTCCTTCTTCAGGTGATGACAATGAGGATGAAAATCCACCTCCGCCTACTCACCTTCCTCCATATGAGTCCTTTGAACCTGAACCAACACCAAATCCACTGCTTCCTAGATGGGTCCRTTCAACATGAGAAGAAGTTGGTGATCTAGTCAGTGATCTTTCATATCAGTGCCAGACACATTCATAGTTCCAGCGAGCCTCTTCTCTTTTGGCTCAAGTTTCAGAAAATCATGATCCAKAGAAATTTGTAGAAGCTTSAAGTCATCCAGATTGGGATACAACAATGAATGAAGAGTATCGTTCTTTAATGGAAAACAATATTTGGGATCTTGTAMCTCTTCCAAAAGGAAGAAAACTTGTCAGATGTAAATAGGTCTATAGAACTAAGTATGCATAAGATGAAAGTGTTGAAAGACACAAGGCTCAGTTAGTTTCCAAATGATTTTCCCAAGTTGAAGGAATTGACTATAATGAAACCTTTGCCTCTGTAGCCAAAATGAATTCCATCCAACTTGTTCTTGCCCTTGCTGCCTCACATAAATGGGAGGTCCATCAGATGGATTTTAAATCCACCTTCTTGCATGGAGATTTGCAAGAATAAATCTACATGGAACAACCTCATGGCTATGTCCATAATGACTCTAGCCTTGTTTGTCACCTTAATAAATCTCTTTATGGTCTCAAGCAATCTCCCCAAGATTGGTATGCCAAAATGGACAACTTTCTTATTGCCACTGGATTCTCTAGATGCCATTATGATCCTAATGTCTATACCAAGAAAGTAGGAAGACATATCATAATCCTTGTCCTTTATGTTGATGACCTTATCCTTACTGGTAGTGAATCAAAACTTTGAAACCATGTGAAAACCAATCTTAAGAAGAAATTTGAAATGACATAATTAGGCTTTTTTCACTATTTCCTTGGCCTCCAAGTTTTGCAAACCAATGAAGGAATTTTTCTTTCCCAATCTAAGTATGCTTGTGACCTTCTTTGTCGATTTCACATGGATGATTGTAAACCATCCCCTTCTCCCTTCCAGTGTGGAGTCAATCTTACTGCCACCTGTACTTCTCATGAAGTTGATGCCACCCTGTACCGTGAGTTAGTTGGTAGCCTCTTATACTTGACTCATACCCATCCTGATCTTTCCTTTGTTGTTGGTCTTGTTGCCTGGTATATGAAAACACCCCATGAAATCCATTGGAAAGCAACTAAAAGGATACTTCACTATGTCTGTGGTATAGTCAAGTTTGGTATACATTACAGTTCAGAGGGGACTCCTTTATTGGTTGGTTTCAGTGATTCAGATTGGTCCGACAACCCTGATGATCAGAAGTATATTGCAGGTTATGTTTTCAACCTTGGTTCAGGACTTGTCACTTGGGATTGTAAGAAACAAAAGGCTATTTCACTTTCTTCAGCAGAAGCGGAATACCAAGCAACAGTAAATGCAAGTCAGGAAGCCTTGTAACTTCGAAATATCCTTTTAGAGTTTGGATTCCAGCAACAACATCCGACCAACCTTTGGTGTGACAATTAGAGTGCAATCAAGCTCGCTAAAGACCCAGTTCAACATCAACGTAGAAAACACATCGAGCTACACATGCACTTCATCAGAAAGCTCATTCATGATCAAGTTATTAAAGTGCTCTTTTTCCCTACAAAAGATCAAGTTGCATACATTTTCATAAAGTCTCTTACCGAAGCAAAGTTTTCCAAACTTCGATCAATGTTAGGAGTTCATGAAGTTGTCATTAAGGGGGGATAGGCTCTAATGCCTCCTTCCTTCTCCTATTGTGTCACTATTGTAAATCATTCAATCCTATCCCAATTTGTTCTTAAGGGGGGAAGTTAGGATATTTAGACACTTAGGAGTTAGTTAAGATCTACTTGGTCTAATGTGTCGTTAGGTAAACATGTGTTTACTAGTGTGTTTCTTTAGTATGCATTTGTAGTTAGGAAATCTGACGGTCACGATATGCTCCCGACATAGAGTGATTTGATGGTTCATACTATCCTCAATCTTAATGACCATTGATTTGTGGCTTAACACCCGATTGGTCCATGATCTCTATTTAAAGAGCATGCAGGGTCATTTGCTGATGATCGATTGTGAGAAACTCTCTTGTAAAATATATCTGTAATATTTTTATTTGCATTAATAAACTGCTCCAAGTGGCTGCATTGGATGGGGCCATGGATGTTTCCCCATAGGGGTTTTACCATGTGAAAACATCGGTGTGTTGATCTTTGATCTAGTTATGTGAGTGGTTACTGAAGGTGTTCATCCTATGTTGGAATAATTGTGTTGTTGAACAAGATGAAATAATCTAAAGAAGTAATTCAAATCACATGTGTGCATAAAATACCAAATTAGAAATTAAATTAAGAATGGAATAAAGCATAAAATAATGTGTAAGCATGGAAAGGTATCTAGAGTCTAGTCTAACTAGGAGATGTTCCCTATTTTAACTCAACTCCATTTTAGAAAGGTTCCAGTCATAAATGGGAAATGAAGGGAATAAAGGGACAACTAGGAGTGATTTTATGAGCGCTTTTTGGATGGGTGAGGGAATTTTACTTCTAATTAAATTAATGGTGGATTTATTGGTGCAACTAAGGGAATGAGTGACAAGTGTACGTGGGGAATAATTCCTATTAATTTTTTAATAAAATGAATTAAATGTGCAAATGGAAAGTGGTCATTAAGGAAATTCTATAAAATAAATGATTGAGAGAGGGAAAGGGGATGATTGGTTTGAGTAAGGTTATGCTGCAAAATATCTGACTGGTTTTTCTTGTGAGAGTTGGGATACCCAATTTGAGAGAGAGAGAGTGGTAGATCTACCTTGCGAGGCAAGATGGGAGCTAGAGTATTCTGGTTGTGTTTGTGCATGGTCCCTTTGTGGCTCAGGGGGATAAGGGGGAAGAAGAGTACCCCGAGCGTTGGATGGGAGGTACCGATGAAGTCTCAAGGATTAGCAAATGGAGAAGGAAAGAGGGATGCCAGTTGTGGAAATCGTGTCCAAGACCGTCTTCGTCATTTTTTGTTACAATAATTCTTATTTAAGATTGAATGTAATAAGTTGGACTGTATATAGATGTAGTTATTGCTGAGGCTGGATTAATTTGATGTTAATTTTTTCTAGTTAATGGATGGCTATGAAATCTTATATTGGATTGGAACTAAAACTGTTGTTTTTACTGTGCATTAAAATCTAAATTCTAATCTGGAATGGTGAAATCTGGTTGTCTTTTGTTGAACACTGATCTCTTCTTGATAATGGTTTTTATTAATAATTATTATGTGGTTGTAATTGGAAGAAAAGGCCCCTTTTTTATCTTTTTCTTTTAACCTCCAACTGGAGAGCTTCCGAGAACATATTTCCTTAGATAACTGACTCCAACCACATCCTCAAGGAGTGCTCCATTCTTCTTGTTCATTTAGAACCATAATCATCTTGATTCTTTTGCCAAACTCGATTGCGCCTCTCATCAAAAGCATCAAACTATGAATATTCGACAACATCTCCCTCTAATTCATTTTCGTCTTTTTGCATAAGTGCACCTGATAAATATATTTGATGTGCACTTGCAGACACAAAACATGCATAAGACCTATTNCTCACTCCAACCACATCCTCAAGGAGTGCTCCATTCTTCTTGTTCATTTAGAACCATAATCATCTTGATTCTTTTGCCAAACTCGATTGCGCCTCTCATCAAAAGCATCAAACTATGAATATTCGACAACATCTCCCTCTAATTCATTTTCATATTTTTGCATAAGTGCACCTGATAAATATATTTGATGTGCACTTGCAGACACAAAACATGCATAAGACCTATTTACTCCATCTTTTTCACTTATGCGTTTCCTTTCAACTGTATCCTTTGCATTTTGGGGAACTTTTCTCCCATATTTCATTTTTCTTCCTAGCAAAACCCATGCTCTGAAAAATAATTGGATTGATCATTGCTTATTGATTTTGTTTTCTCCTTGGCGAAACCCAATCTCTTAATTTAAATGGAATTGATCTGTAATTTTTACTTGGTTTTTCACCCAACACTTTTACACTTGCTCAATGATTTTTCCACTTGTTTCCTCTATGAGTTTACTTGGTTTTTCACCAAGCAGTTTTACACTTATACTCAATGATTTTTCCACACCATCACTCTGCATTTTTACTAGTCTTTTCCTCTATCACCTAGGTATATTATAACCTATGCAATTGGGATGTTAACCTCTGTGAAACGTTGGGGTAGATTATCTCTGCGATTTTCCTTACCAGGTCTCTGTATTTATGGCAAGCATTCTCTGCAAAAGCTTAGCGACTTTACATTTTTTTACACAATGATTTTTTCTACAATCGCTCAATGATTTTACCTCTTTTTACACAACTATTTTCCCTACAATCGCTCAACGATTTTACCTCTTTTCACACAACGATTTTGTGATCTCTTTCCCAATGAAATTTTGGGTGTTTACTTTGCATTGTTGGGTAGAATCTTGAGCTTTGTGACTTCATTACAGGGTTTTATTCTAGACTCTACTTAACCTAGGAAGTACCGAGGCTCCTTTTTGATCTAATTGGGGTCAAAATACCATAACCAGAGGGAAAATGTTGTTTCAATTCATCCTTGTGAATTTATGTTTTTCTAGAAGTTGGTTACGAATCACTCGAATATAAGTTATGAAATTATCTTTAATAAAATCACTTGAATACAAGTTGGATAGGAGTTTACCTTGAATTATTATGGTGATTTGTTTTAAGACCTTATGTGTCTTGGATTTCATTGAAGGCAACAGACTTTCATTTAATAAAATGAGTTCACTTAATTGTATATTTATTTTTATTTTATTTAAAAATTTGATAAAGATAAATTAATGGAGTTTAATATAGATGGGTTAACACCTTAATAGTCATCACTAATAGACTTTTTAAATCATATTTGATGATTAAGAACGATTGATTGCATAGATTAGATTTTATTGCGCACTAATTATGATGATGTAGGCTTGAATGCATAGCTAGATGGTTATTGCGCACTAATCATGATGATGTAGGAATGATTGTGTAACTATATTTTATGCACACTAGTTTTGATGATGTAGGATTGATAGAGTAACTAGATTTTATTGCCCACTACTTATGATGATGCATGATTAATTGTGGGACTAGATTTTATTGCGCCATTAATTATGTTGATGTACAATTTTTTCCTTTTTGTGCCATGTAATAATGTTGATGTGATTGATAATATACACTGGAGTTATGAGTTGTGTTTGATTAAGGGATTGGAATCTTGCACCATTGAATGATGTGATGTATGTTGTAGTAGAATTGTAGTGCACCTTGAAATAAAATAGTTGTTTGCTTATGTGCCATAAAAAAATAAAGTGATTACACTTGAGCCTCAACCCTTGTCGTTGTATGCTTGATGAAGTATTTATTCTCTCTTGCACCCTTAAATTTAATGTTGATCACTCTTGCGTCATGAATAAGTTGCTAATTATTCTTGTGTCACGGAATTATGTCAATATATGACTGATTTAGTAACTAATTTTCCTTGCGCCATTAATTAAGTTGACATGTGATTGTTCTAGAGCTTGTTTATTCTCGCGTGCAAGAAATATTTAATGTTTATGTATGATTGATAAAGATGATGATTATGCTTGCGCCATGATTAAATGATGATTAATATTGATTGATTGATTGATCTAGTTGATGTTGGACTTGATTGTTAGTGGGATATAAACACCTCCTTGTTCCTCAGAACAGTCGCCAGCCTTGAGACCTTAAATGGTCAAAATCAATTAGATATTGGGCTTGAGCATTGCTTATGTGTCCTGGAGGTCCTAACCTTGCAGGGTAGGTTGCGTGGGTAGTCATTTTAATATTCATTATTTGGTTGATCATTGTTTATAAATTGTTTCAAGTTGATTGTGATGTGCTAAGTGGCGACGTTATTTATGTTTATGTGTCACTATCCCTTTTTGTTGATGCGTTGAATGTGTCATTATTGATTTCAATGATGAGTAGTCGGTAATTATTTTGCTTGTAATGTCATTGATTTGTGTTTCTATGATTTATATTGTTGACGTTATTTCCTAATGCTTAATTTTTTTTTTTACCTTTGATGCTTTGCTTTCCTAGTTGTAACGGAGGGGTGTTACATGATCACTAGCCAAATAGACATGGATAATCATGTGTATCATCCTCCTCATCCAAGTCAACATGGCCACTCTGGGAGGATATCTGCAATCTTCTCATATGTGGATAAGTACTAGAGATTCATTGCTCGCTTCTATACCATGTCTCGGATGAAGTCCCACAAGAAGCTTATGAAGTTGCATAAGCTTCATTGCTCCCTTCATCAAATTTCTTCATTGATACCTTCTATACCATGTCTGACTCAAATATATCTGCTCCCTTTGGATGTAATACCACCTCCCTTTATGGGAGTATATTTACATACAATGGAGCTACTGCCTCATCTTCTCACTCTGCATCACATGCTAGAACCATTTATTTACTCCAATTTGACTTATTGGATACATCCATAGTCACTAGAACTGACTCTGCCATTTGGTGTGGTTTCCATTTCTAGTGGTCATATGAATGTTTGTCTGAGCCAAGTGACTCCCTTTGAAGCTGGACTCCCTCCGAGTCTACAAAAACTTGTTGAATGAAGGTAAGTATGGGCTCTCATACCAGGGATAATGACCATTCTACAACAATAAGGGTTCTCGTACCAGGTATAATGACCCTTCTAAAAATAAAATCTTGGCCTCTCGAATTAGGGATAATAACCAAGATAAATTGTAAGCTTAGCCTCTTGAATAAAGGATAATAACCAAGATAAAAATGTAATCTTGGCCTCCCAAATCAGGGATAATAACCAAGATAAAAATGTGTAATAATAAAAAAAATATTTTCTAGGATAAGTAGTAGAGAAGGACATACTTTAAAATATATACTCATATGTTGCCTTTATCTTCTTTTGTGGTGGACTCTCATCAACATCGATTGTTGATGCATGTTGGTTCTCCTTTTTTTTTCCTCTCAGAACAATTTGAAGCATAGTGTCCACATGTAGAACAATTCCAACACCTGATCTTTGACAGATCTTTCTTCTTATGTTCATGAGCTAAAGTTGATATTCTACCTATAGTCTTCATTCCAAGGTTTCTTTTTCCTTTTCCTTTTCTTGTATGGGCCACAAGAGCTTGGGTTTCTTCATCCCGAGGTCTCTGCGAACTATCTTTGGATAATTTCCTGGTTTCTTCTTGGACACAAACATCCCATAGATATTCAAACTTGGGCAATTTTTCTCATCCACAAATGCTTTGAATAAATGGTTCCCATGAATACTGAAACCCATTAAGAACTATAGAGATAAGTTTTGAGTCTGCAACATCTTCTTCAATTGCTTTTGGTTGATATCTTGTTTGAGAGACCTTCATGAAGAAGGTAGAAACTATATCTTCCATGGTCATATTGATACAATGGAGATTTCTCAAGGCTATCTTTCGGTTAACATTCTTGATTTTGAATAATCCTACTAGAGAGTTGTACATCTCTTTGGCAGTTTTCAATTCAATGATGTGGGGAATCAGGTGACTCCTGATGGTATCTGGAAAGATTCTTTTGGATTTATCTTGTTTCTTCTTGTATTCAGATTTATCCTTCTCATCTTCAGTTTATGTAATTTTCTCCCTCACATAGTTTTGAAGATCATGTTCATCTAGAAGTAGTAGAAGCCTAGTTTTCCAAGACCTAAAGTTTGAGGTCCTTCTATTATATATTCTGGTAATATGGTATGTGACATTGAAAATTTCAAATCTATGGTTAAGAACAATACCTTGCTTGATTTCAAACCAAATTTCAAATGCAAGGCAATATCTGTTGATGAGATATCCTTGATCTTCTTCATAAATCACTTTCGCTGGTAGAAACCCTAAGACTGAAAAATCCCAAAATTTCAAACTTCACCAAATTTCAATCTGAGTATTGCAATGAGTGGGATAGGGTTAAGCAAGTTTCTTTGAAGTTGAAATAGTCCCAACGAATTGTAACAAGTGCTCAATGAGCTAGACAAATGAATTGTGTAGCTGCAAAAATCAAGATCTTTCCTTCCAGTTGTTAGACTGTCTCGAAGGTAACCAACTATGATACCATGTTGGTGTTTTAATTAATTCCAGTCAGATAATTATTTGTTTATTATTTTCTTACTTTTATCATAAAATAATTACACCATGCACAAGGACAAGAGACACAAGAAATATTCCGGGAAAACACTTTCACGGGAAAAACCCAACCAACTTTTCTCTAGAAGAGTATTGTCCAGAATATTACCAGAGTGCCTCCATCAAGCACAAAATATCATACAGATTATCCACCCCAATTCTAGCACCTCTCCCAGAGCTCACACGATAGTAAAGTGACCAATAAAGACCAAGAGAGAGACTAGTGCCTTCAAGATAACCTCCAAGATGACCACAACGTCTTTTTCTAGCTGCATCTAGCACTTCTCCAAAATTTCTCCTTAGATGATAAGGTGAGAATGAATGTGTCATAATGAAATGAGACTGCCTTTATTTATACTTGTTTCAACTCCTTGATTTACCTGCCATGGTTGACTTGTCACTTTTCCTTTAATAGTATTTCTCTTTAATAATTTACTGGAGTCAACTTCTTCTTCTTTATTCTAGGGTCTTCTATAATGTTTTATTGTATTTTTCCTTGGATAATGTCTGCCTGAAGTTTCCAAAACTCCAACAGAACACATGTTTGAGACTAATTATAGGACTATTAAAAAACCCTATCTTCCACAAGGTATATCTATGAAATTATAATGACCCAGATACTAAAATTTGTACCACATATACCTTGATATGTATTCTAAATAAACTCCAAGTTTTCTTATCTTATTCATCCCAGAAAAAAGTTAAAGTGAAGATGTTAGTATGAATTTCTTGGAGAAGAAAAAACCATAGGATTGATGCTTTGATTCCAAATGTAATGAACCCAATGATTAAAATATCATAACATAATAAAAGTACACACCATGTATAGAATATGGGCATGGAGGAAAAATCCAAGATAGATAAGTTATACAATGACTCCTTAAATAATAGGAGAACCTCCTCCAAATACAAAATTGCATGCATACATCACAATTCACCTCCTCAATAATGAATACACGATCTCTATACATACTTATTCACATACTCCAAATGAAGTCCTTTTGCTATTAGGATGACCCTATTACATATATATTTACAAATTACATGTACATTTATCCCAATATATTCACCCCCTTGGGGTCATATGATATATATTTATCCCTATATATGCCCCCCTTCGGTAATACAAACTACCATGATGAAACATGTTGCCTTGTCGTCCTGGGAATTTTGGTAATAAAATCAATAGTAACAACTTCCCATTTCCATTCAAGAATGGGAAATGGTTGTAGCAATCCCATTGGATGTTTGTGCTCAACCTTTACCTTATGATATTCCATGCATCTAACCAAATAATTAGTGACATCTCTCTTCACACCAGACAAAAAATATTGGCCTCTTACAAGTGTAATAGTTTTATGGTAACTTGGATGTACAATGTATGACACATTGTGCATATCCTTTAAAACAAAATTTCTAAATTCATGAGATTTGGGAACATAAAATCTATTCCAGAATAAGAGGATTCCTTCCTCTTCTAGCTTGTAATCCTTGTATTTCTATTGTACATTATTCTATTGTAGGATTTATTTAACTTGCACATAATGTTGGTATGTTGTTACAACCTCTAGAATTATATATTTTAAATATATCCTATACACACTAATGGCTTTAGCATGCATTTTATGCACCCTTCTATTGAGTGCATCAACCATCTTGTTCTCTTTTCCCTTTATGTGATTTATGTCAAATTCATATTCATTGAAAAGTTCCAACCATTTAGTTTTCTTGACATTTAGTGTTGGCTACTCAAACAAATATTTAAAACAACTATGGTATATTCTCAATTCAAATTTTCTACCCATAAGGTAATACCTCCACATCGTTAAAACATATACTATTGATGCCAACTCTAAGTCACATGTGGCATAATTTATTTAATGCTCCTTCATTTTTCTAGACTCATAACAAATTATATGTCCATTTTGTGTAAGGTCTCCACTGAGCCCTTTCTTGCATGCTTCCGTGCACACAACAAAATCCTCTTCTGGATCTATAACTTTCAAAATAGGTGCACTAGTTAGTAAATCCTTTAAGTGATAGAAATTTTCTTCATACTTGGCACTCCATTCAAATTTTACTCCTTTCTTTTGAAAATATTTTATTGGGTGTTCAATATTGGACAATCCCGCAATGAATCTATTGTAATAACTAGATAGACCCATAAATGATATAACCTCTAAAAAAAATTCGGTGTTGGCCAACTTTTGATTTCTTCAATGTTTTCCAGATCCACTGTTATGCCATATTATGAAACAATGTGACCCAAATAATGGATTTATTTTTGATAAAAAAAAATTGCATTTACTTAAGTTTGCATACAATCGATGCTCTCTCAACAATTGTATCACCATCCTAAAATGTTTATCATGCTCCTCCTTTGTCTTGGAGTAGATAAGAATATCATCCAAGAATACAATGACAAAATTGTCCAAGAAATATCTGAACACCCCATTCATTAGACACGTAAATGTAGTTTGTCAACCCAAAAGGAACCTCTACAAATTCTTAGCGCCCATACCTTGTCCTAAAGGTTTTTTTGATAGTATCTTCTTTTCTCATCCTCACTTGATGATAGCCCGATCTCACTTCAATATTGGAAAATGTCTTTGATCCTTTTATTTGATAAAAAATGTCATCAGTCCTTGGAAAAGGATATTTTTTCTTGACTGTAACCTTGTTCATTTGTCTGAATTCAATAAACAACATCAGTGTCCTGTCTTTTTTCTTGACAAAAAGAACTAGGGAACCAAAAGGAGAAACACTTGGGCGTATGTACCCCTTATTCAACAACTCTTCTAGTTGCATTTGCAATTATTTTAGCTCCATTGTGATCATTTTGTAGGGAGTTTTGGATACTGGGGCAGCTCTAGGAATTAAATCAATCGAGAAATCAATATCCCTCTTTGGTGGAAATTTTGACAACTGCCCAAACACATATTCATACTATTTCAAGACTGGATAATATTCAAGACTTGGCTCCTTATCCTTCATTGGATTTTCCATATGGGCTACATATATTTGACACCCTTTTCAAAAACTTATTTTCAGCTGCAATGATGAAATATCTTGGACATATATAGGCCTTGGAATACCTTGCATTGTACTTGAATTCCATTCCTAATCAAGACATTCGAAATCCTTGTTATAACAATATAAGACAACATGATGATTTTCTATCCAATCCATATCAATCAAGTAGTCATAAGACCCAAGTGGTATGATGTTCAAATCTACCTTAGTGTTGACTTCATTCATGTTTATTGGGAAATCATTAACAAGATCATTGATTCTTCTCTTGGTTCTTATAACTAGTTGAACTAACCAAGAACTTTCATTCTTATATTTCTTAAATTTAAATACTTGAAATAGAATTGGATCTTTGGAGAATTCGAAGGGACCATATTATTGTTTATTGGAGGTCAAACATTCCTTCCCACAAAAATCTCCAAACATTCCTTCCCACAAAAATCTTAATGTTCAGATTCAATCACTGTACAGTAGGGAGACTCTGGATGAAATCTTCCTTATGGAAAATCTCATAGTAAATATCCAACGAAGAGTAGCAGTGTTGCATAGAAGAAAGTATAAAAAACATAATGGACAAGGACAAGGGATAGGTTAGATAGGACTGTGCCTTCATCTTAAGAAAATCGAAACCCCCAAAGAGAAACATCAACAAAGAGTAAAGGAGAACCATTACAAACCTTAGAAATAATACGAACTTGGCTATCCTCAGAGATGATAAAGGTGGTGCCACAATAGTAATGAATCAAGAAGATTACAACAAAAGAATGATTGAGAACTTGTCTCAATGTGGGAGCTACAATAAGCTTCCCAGTAACCCTATTGTGAAGATCATGAAAGAATTTAAAATAGCTATAAAAAACTCCAGCCTAGATGATATAATAAAAAAACGACTTCTCCCAAGTAGTGAGATCACCCAAAGAATCTATGGGCTACCTAAAATTCACAAAGACAGGGTTCCCCTTAGACCTATAGTAAACACAATAGGCTCTCCCACTTACGAACTGGCCAAGTATGCTTCCAAACACCACATACGCCTAGCTTCTTCAAACACAGAATCAAAGAAGCTATTGAAATCCTTAAACACCCTAACAACTTGAACAAAGATAATGGCCTAGAAATCAACGAAAACTGTATTACTCTGATCCAAGACAGACGTACCAGGTAATTTCTCTACTCTTCAATTTATTCTTTACCTAGTCTTATATTTTCTGATGATGGGTCTTGATATGGACTCAAAACGTCGACCTCCGATAAACAATAATGTGGTTCCTCCGAATTATCCAAATATTCCTTCCCACAAAATCCTTAATGTCCAGAATTGGATCTATATAGCTATGACTATGTCCATAATCAATCAAAATAGCTATGGGTTGATTATCAATCTTACCATCCACATCAATCATGTGGGATTGATAGTATACTTGTATATTGTCCAAGGTTGCATAGATCGTTGGCATGCTTCTACCCATGTCCTCTATTGCTTCCTCTTGATTTA
Organism: Picea mariana; assembly: GCA_032191745.1. Lineage (NCBI taxonomy): Eukaryota > Viridiplantae > Streptophyta > Pinopsida > Pinales > Pinaceae > Picea > Picea mariana. The sequence goes on from JASDQU010102397.1 coordinate 326,275, forward strand.
TTATATTCACAATCCTCATCTTATCTCCTCGGTGAGAACAATATTTATATATTTGATCTCCTTCACATCCCCAACAATTTATGGGTTGTTTTCTTTCCTTCTTTCTCAAGGAATTTGTAATTTTCTGATCACCTTGAGATGGATTCCCTTGTTGATATGCTTGAGATCTATTCCTAATGAAAGGTGTTTTGAATCCTTTCTTCCTCTAACCCATATTCCTTTCTTCTTATAATCCTAGGTCTTTTGTAAATTTGTCCTTGTTGTGTTCTTCTCGTACAAATGCTTGGCCTTTCTTATGGATTCTTCTAAGTTCCTAGGCTCATCAAACTGAATTTTATCCTTGTAAGCAGTTGGCAGTCCACTTTGGAACCTATGAATTTTGACCTAGTCATATTTGATGAAACTCACATACTTGAGAAGTTCCAAGAGTTTCTTTTCATAGTCATCCATGGTCATGTTCCCAAGTTTTATTTCAAATAATTCTTGTATCTTCCTGTCATAATAATTCTCCAACAAATACTACTGCTGGAAATATTTCTTGAACTGCTTCCAATATATTCTCTTCTCATCCAATTGCTTAAACCACTTCATCCAATCCCACCACATAGATTCCTTTCCCTTGAGATGGTAGGCTACAATTCTGGCTTCTACATTTGATGATCAATCATGCAACTAGAAATATTTCATCATTCCCAACAACCACGCTTTCACATCTTCTACTTTCCTATTCTCTCCATTAAATGCTGGTGGATAGATATTTATGAGACCCCCTTGTAAGGTATCTGACCCATATCTCCTCCGTTGATGTCTGACAAGAGACATACTTGGGATTCTTTCTGACCTTGAATGTGCATATGATCTTCTGGTTGAGTTCCCTAGGGAATGACGATGTTGATGCCTGCTAACACTCCTTGATTGTCTAGCACTAGATTCTTGTTTTGTGCTAGAATATTTGTTAAATTTCTTTTGTATCATATTTAGGCTCTGATGTATCTCATCCTAATCTTTCATGATATTTTCATTATCAAAACTATAGCTATGCATTTCTTTTTGTAGGTTTCTCATAGTTACATGCTCTTTCCTACCTTTTCTTCAATCAAACTCGGTCTCAACATTTCTCATCCTAACATGCTGACCTATGATATCTTATTCATGGCTATAAGATCCTTGGTAATCTTCCATTTTTCTAGTTCTCATGTAGGAACTAAAGTCTACTTTCCTGTACATCTAATTCCACAAGAATGTAAATGCAATAATTGTTGTTAGAATTAGGAATATTGCAAAATATTTATTAATTATATTACATGTCATTATTTATTTCAAATCATGAATAAAAAATGCACTAAACCAAATTTTGGGTTAATAGATGGCTTCGCCTTATCAAGAAATTTCCAACAATTATTCATTTTCTCAAATCTGAGCTCTGAGCTGAAAGTTGTTGTCTCTGGAAGTTTAGATTGTTTTCCTATTTTATCCTTGTATGCTACATGTGTATTCTTTATCTTCCTGCACACGTTGTGTACCGAGATTCCAAATATGGCTCCAAATTTGTCTTCTATGGTCCATAACCTTTCCATAGATTGCTTATATTCCCCAAACAAACCTTTGAGCAAAGATTTATTCCCTCTGAAAGTAAACTAGTACAAAAAATATACCCTTTATAGTTTCAGTTGTAACTTTCTCATACGAGCTTCGTTTTTCCCTTGGGATAGATTGTTGGAAATCTCTCCCTGAGTTATTTTATTTAAGTTTCAAATACATGGTGTACCATGGTAGACCCTTTTTACTTGACTTTTTATTGCCTAAAAATGTCATTTGGGCCCTCAAAATCGCTCTCCAAGTTTATGACCTTCAAAAATCATAAAATTTCATGGAAAATAAACTAGTTTACTATTATAATAGTCCTCTAATATGAACCATATATCTCAAATTAGAGGAAATCTCAATTTTTGATTTATTCAACCTTCTCGAGGCCTGCAGATGAATTTTCACTATCAATCACCAACTCGAAGCAATCTGAACCATTGATCTTCCAACAATACATTGCCAATCGATGTTTAGATATTTTCTTGGTAAATCAAACTTGTTCACTGATTTCCCCAAACCTTGATCACCGTCCATCGATGATCGAACATTTTTCTTAGAAAACCAAACTTTTTCCATCAATCTCTTTGAACCCTGATCATCGAAGATTGACCATTGACGAATTTTCTTGGAAACCAACTTGTTACAAATTCCATCAAACCATGATCATCGACCATCGATCATCTCTTAGATGATGTGGAAACTATGCTAATGTGCCATGGCACATAAACTCTGACATGGAAACTTGGTTGATGTGGCATGACACGTCGATGTTATTGTGGAAAGAAACATCACCATCCTCTTCCCTTTATTAGTGATTGACAACTTCTCTTGGATGAATTGAACACCTCACTAAATCCGTCGACTCTCGATCATCGACCATCGATGATTGGCAATTTCCTTTGGTTGCATGAAATATTTTTCCAAATTTTTCCAACCCCTAATCATCGACCATTAATGATCGATGATTTATTTTGGATGAACCAAACACATTTCTCATTTCATTGATCCAACCATCGACCATTCGATATTTCTATTGGAAAACTAAAACTCTTCACCAAACTTGTCGATTTGATCATCATCCATCGAAGAGATTTCTTGGTGAATTCCAATGCTTAGATGTTTTCGACCAAATCCTAGATGAATCTGGGCCGTTGATCTGCCATTCAAAATGATCTTTACCATTGATTCACCAAAATTTTCCCAAATCTATTGATGAACCTTGACCATCGATCTACTCCATTTACCACCCACTGAAAATGAATCTTGATCATTCATTATTTAACTTCATCAACCTCCAAAAAATGAATCTTGGTCGTCGATATGTTTCATTTTCCAAACGGCTGAAAACGAATCCAGACTGTCTATTTTTCTTCTTTTGAAAAACGTTGAAGAGCTCATAAGTTCTTAATTCAATATGTTGAATATGAGTTGTTGATCTCAAAATCAAACTTGATCTTGGCCGTCGTTTCATCAAAATCTCCTAACTCCTTCGACCACCATTGGAACATGGATTTCCTACCTTCCAAGTCAAATATAACTATGCAATCCTACTAATTGATGCTATTAAACCTCTTTAGATAGTTCTGAGGCATTTGAAACTCAAATTTTCTCATGAATTTGGGGATTTCACTTTTATTTTTCACCATTTCCCCCCAAATTCGTTACATATCAAAATATGTAACAAAAAATTTACCCACATTCACATTGGTTCTTGGCCCATACGGTTTTAGTATTGAACTTAATCTTTTATGCCACTATGATACCAATTCTAAATGTAGAAATAACACACACATCATGATATTCAAGTTTGTACAACTATCCATGCTAATTAAAAATGTAAATGCACCTACTTTTATTGTGCACAACAACAAATAAGAACATATAGAAACATTCAATCACATAAATGGAAATTCATATGCATCATTCTACTCACAAAAAGTAATACTAACCAAATAAATCAGAGTAAAACACACAACGAATATATCAAAACTTAACATAAATAAACACATCAAATAAGAACGCTTATCTTATGAAATATGAAACCTGCTGTAGAGGACAGATGTTCCTCCCAACTGTAGAATTTTTGTTCTAGTTCTCAACCCCAAGTCACCCCTGAGATGGGGCTATGAATACATAAGAGACAATAGTCCCTAAGTTTGGCTATTTTCCCCCTCTTAACAGACAATTAGCATAGCTAATTATAGTCCACCAGATCTCTTCCCCACAACCCTAGGGATGGGATCCCCCTTCACTTATCACAGTCCCTTAGGCCTTCACACTCCTCTCCAGATCTTCCAAAATGATTTAAATAGGAAATATCTCTACAGAGACCTCAGGAATTCTAGAATAGCAATAAGAATTCACACAACAAAAAAACGCTTGCTTCTCTTGACAATTTTTGAACAAAATATTGTTGAGAGGACCACAACCTCTCTTCCCATGAAATTACAACTCCAAACAACTACCATAAATTCCCAATATGGCCTCCTTCAACCTTTAACACTTAGAACTATTTTTTTGTCTAGAAAACTCCATGTGAAAACTGCCATCCATGCAAAAATGTGAATGTCCCATTCTGCTCCCCTACACATACAATTTTTTTTCTCTTTATCTTGCTTGCTTGACTTACACTCTTCCCCAAGTTTATTGTACTCAAATCCCATGATCTCAATAACTATGGGATGTGACTTCTCACACCCACCCTCTTACACAAATTCAATGATTGGGGTCTAGAACACTCAACCATAAAATGGAAGGTTCATAGTAAGGATAATTTAGAAAGAAAAGGGTTTGGATTTAATATGCATGGGTAAAATATTCCCCTTGGACCCCTTTTCTCTCTTGTGGAAACTAAGACCCAAAATCTCCATTTGTGTCCGTTTACAATTGGTGATAAATTTCATTTATTATATTCAATTTATATCATTTACATATTACACCACTTGTCCCATATCCATACATCACATTTACAATATACTCTGCTAGTTTGGGTTTTGAAAACGGGGATGTTACTTTCCCCTCCCCCTACAAACTACATTGTCCTTAGTGCACATAACCATACAATTTACAAATTGATATATATAAAACATTACATCAAAATATTGGATATTTCTGCCACTTAATGACTCACATATCAATTCCAACCAACATAACTATTTTCCCCTCAACCTGCACATTGATTGGACAATAAATCTCATAGTTGTGGCTCCAGGAACTCCAGCTACCAAAATGGAGTCTTCCTCTTATGTACAAATGTAAATTCAATTTTCTTCAAAATTTGAAAAATATTTGTGGGTATGCTTCCTATATGGCATCCTCGTGCTCCCATGTAGCATCTTCGGGAATGTAGTAGGTCCATTGAACCTTTACCAAACTGATGGCTTTATTCCTGAGCACTTTGGTTTTTCAGTCCATGATGTGCACTGGTTCCACTCATAAGTCCCCTTCATGTTCCACCTGAATCACATTCCAATCAATCACATGATTAGGATCATGTACATACTTTTTTAATAAAGACACATGGAACATGTTATGAATTCTCATGGATGTAGGTAATGTTAGCATGTATGTATATTTTCTAAGATCTCAAAATGTCTACAATATCTCATTGTCAACTTTGGACAAATTTCCAATTTCAACGAGCTTCTCTTGGATTTAACTTCTAAAAACACATGCTCTCCCACTTTGAATTCTCTATGTGATCTCCTTTTATCAACATAGCTTATTTTCCTATCTTGTGCATCTTTCAAATTTTGTCTGATCTTTACCATTTGTTCTTCCATTTCCTTTAACAATCAATCATGGCTTTGTTTGATGGATTATCCCAACTTACTGGTGTGTTGCATTTTTTTCCATACAATGCTTCAAACATGCTCATATTCAATAATTCTCAATACCCATTATTGTAAGGAAACTCAACTAAATGGATATAGTTCTCCCACCTAGAAGGCTTGTCCATTACATACATTCTCAACATATCTTCAATTATTTGGTTAATTCTTCTTGTCTTCCGATCTAACTCTGGGTGATATGTTGTACTAAAATTCAAATTGGTCCCAATCCTTTAAATAACCCCTTCCAAATATTGGAAGTGAACTTGGAATCTCATTCTGACACTATTTTCTAAAATATTGTATCTCAAAAAAGTGCTTCTACATAGGATTAGTGTCAAATCATGCAGAAGATGCCTGTTTACTTTTCTGTCTTTTCAATTTCCTTTAAAAGTGATATTTGTAATTTTTCTAGTGAAAAAGMACATTAATTAGTTTTTAATTAATGTAGGATTTTATTTCTAAAGTTAATTATTTACTCTAGAAAAAGATCTCAAGTGAGGATAAGATWTAATCTTGTCCATTGATTTCAATGTGATGAGATTTAATCTCATCCATTGAAATTAGTAACTTCAGAGATCCCAATGTCACTGGAAAATTATCAAAGGGAAGGAGGGAAAAAGTGATTTGACTCATTGAATGAGAGAGGAAGTCAATTTGAGAAGCTAAGGAGAGAGAGAGAGAGAGAGAGAGAGAGAGAGAGAGAGAGAGAGAGAGAGAGAGATTTTCAGTAGAAAGGAAGGACGACTCATCTTGGCAACACATAAATGGATAAGGGAATTTGTAGGCTATATAGAATCCATACAACACATGTGAGCAATTTGTGTAGGTAGCAAAGGTCACTGGCATATATTGCAGGTCAAAAAATAGCTAGGAAGATTTGTGTGGTCTTGGCACATTTTCTGAGGCAATGCACAACAATTGGGAAGAGTTGCATGGTATTGGCACAATTCCCAAGGTATTCTACAAGTGCATTTAATGATATAAAATGCTTCTGCAATTTCCATATTTCTCTGTAGACATGAAAATCAGGAAAACTCTCTTATTTGTTGGTTTTCCCTTCAGGGTTTTTCTATGGGTGTTTTCCAAAAATTCTCTGTGTCAAATTTTGTGATTGGTTTTTGTTTTCTTCTCTACATGTGTTGTTAATAATCTCAGTGTGTCTTTGTTCATAAAAATTAGATCTGAAATTTAATGTTTTATGTGCTTGCATCCAGAAATAAATTATTTTTATTGGAATTAGAGATTAGATCAGGGCTTAATAAAATTAACATGGTATTAGAGCTTCATCTCTAAAACAAAACCAAAGACTTTGGCACATGGATCTACAGAGATTTGCAGGTTTATTTTCACCAGGAGGTTGTGGTCTAAGTGTATCAATTAGGCAGGGAAGATGGATACTAGTTTGAGATTCAAGGATCGATTGGAGGGAGCATCAAACTCTAGCCCCTAGAAAGATAGAATTCAATTGATGTTAGAGGAAAACAAGCTCTGGAATATTATTGAGAAGACCCAGAATCTTCCTACTGATGTAGTTCTTTTGGTTGCTTACAACAAGAACAATGCGAAAGACAAAATAATCATCTTAGATGTTGTGAAGGATCATATCATCCCTCATGTGAGTGGGAATAAGAATTCCTATGAGATGTGGGAATCCTTGACGAAGATTTATCAAAGTGGCAACCAAAATAGGAAAATGGTGTTACGAGAGAAGCTTCAAAGCATGAATATGTCCATATTTGATACAGTTACATCCTATATCACTAAAATCACATAGATCCATGATGAGTTGGCTATTGTTGGGGAAAAGGTTGAGGATCGAGAATTGGTTAGAACATCCTTGAAAGGTTTTTCAAAACCATGGGATGCCTTCATTCATGGAATTGTTTCTAGAGAGAATATTCCCAACTGGGAAATATTATGGGATGATTTCATGCATGAGGAGATGAGATTGGGATCTAACCATGCATGGCAACAATAAGGTGATTATGAGGAGAATGTGTCTCTTAAAGGAAAGGGCAAAGAAAGATCCAGTGGTGAGGCTACCTCAAAGGGTGAGAAGATGAGAGACATGATAAAATTCAAGTGATTTGCATATCACAATATAGGGAACTATGCCAGTTAGTGTCCAAATAAGAATAATATTTCATAGGTTGCAGCTTCAACAAAGGTGGATTAGTTTTCCACCAAGTTTGAGAAGGAGTTCTCATTAGTGGCATGCCTCTCTTCAAGTTCAATATCCACCAACGTGTTGTACATTGACAGTGGTGCTTATAGTCATATGAAAGGAGTATGAGAGTGTAGATTTTATGAGGTCCTATGAGGCTACTACCTAAGGTCTGTCCTTGACCTTAGTATGGCTCTACGTTTCAACTATATGGATTTCTTTTCTTGTTGTTTTAGGACAACAAACATTCACCCAACTTTTTTCTCAATATTTGATGGTTAAGTGCTCTTTTAAGGTGCCCTTGCAAGTGTTTTCTTTACTCAATGTTAGCACATGCAATATACATTAAAACAAATAACACTACCTCTATATATTTAACTTTAAAATGATGATCTACACTTCTAAGCATGCATAAATTTGACACATAGATTTTTGGTCAACATGAACCTAGAAACCCCCCCCATGGGGAAAACCAGTTTGGAGCATATATATATAGAAGGCCTTAAAGAAAAATGTACAACACAGGAAACATAAACAAGTGAACCTGGTACAATAGCAAACACTCTCTGGTGCCTTGGAGTTCCTTGAAGACTTTCCCACAAGCCTTGTGAAGTAAGGCACCTCGTGCCTTGGTGAACCTTCTTCCTCTTTCTTGCCTTTGTCTTTATCCCGATCCTTTGCTCTGAGCTTGTATTTACCATTGAGATGCTTTGATTCTTTACCCACTTGGATGCTTGAAAGACCCTTTCCCTTTTCCCTTGAATCTTGCGCCCTCCTCCAATATGTGGTGTGCACCTCCTCTTTGGTGCACCCTCTCCTCTAGAAAATAGTCTCCCACCACATGCGCCTTTAGTCTCCTGACTAAATATCCCTCTCAACAAGATCTTACACCCTCACATAACTCTCCATGCATATGGGTGCACCTCTCCTCAAGGAATGCACCAATGCTCCTCCAAGTGTGCCCTCAATCAATGAATGCACCCTCACTCAAGTATGAGCCTCCTCCTCCATGGAAGCTCCTCCTCCAAGATATGACACCTTCCCTCACTCATTGGGAAAACCCTCATGAAAGTGCACCCCTATATCCTCAAGAAATGCGCCCTTGCTCTCCTCCTCTTCTCCTCTTCTCACAAGTGAAGAATGAGCTCATAAATGCACTATACCCTCCTTTAGCCTCCTTTGGCCAAGACCTAAAATATCAATGGCATAGATCCATTCTAGCCAAGTCTAATCAATGGGTGAGATCTCATGTAAAAATATCACTAAGGAAACCCACTTTCCTTAGTTCCTTTATGTCTATTAATTCACCCACTTTGTGAATTAATTGTCACTTTAATCATTAAGTGACATATTTCACTTTTGACTTAAATCTCCTAAGTCAAAGTGAAATTAGAATCATAAAGTAAAGTACAAGGGTAATAGTCTCCCCCTTTGTGCTTAGAGACTCATAAGAACATGGAGACCACTTTCCAAGGTACCCAAATCCCAATACTCCCTCTTACCGAGGAAAGTGCTCATCACCACCAATATCGTTCCTACAACGGACATGGTGATGAGCACTTTCCTCGGTAAGAGGGAGTATTGGGATTTGGGTACCTTGGAAAGTGGTCTCCNCACCACCAATATCGTTCCTACAACGGACATGGTTGCATCCTGGAATATACTCGGTGAGTATGGTTGTACCCTGATCACTGAAAGCGGACTCTGTCACATATCTTCTCAATTTGTGTGATCTATAAATGGAACTAACTCTCCATCTATCCAAGATCACCTAGATCTCAACATCACACCAAAGATCTCCACCTTGGTCTCCCACCAAGTATTTCCACCTACTCTTGGAATCTCACCAAGATTCACTCTCTTGGCATCTCACCAAGAGTCTCCCCCTCTTGGTATCTCACCAAGAGTCATCAACTTGACCTCTCGCCAAGTAAATTCCACTTGAAGTGGATCCAAAATCTGATCTGCTCGTCTCAGAAGCTAAGTGAGGCTCAAGCCTCTGTGGTGCCCTGTTTCTCCTCCTCATCAACCTCTGATGCTTCGAAGCTGTAGCACCAACTCTTTGTCTGCTCAGTTGATCTGAAACTGTAGCTATCCTAGGTGGACCAGTCACCCACTCTGAATATGTCCAAGGACATTGAGTCTGATCTCCCTCTGATTCACTACTGTGAGTCATTCGGTCCTCATCAACTCTGTCTCCCCATCTAATGTTGGATGGTGTAATAACAGAAAAGGTAGTCACAAATGCACACTCTCTCACAAACTGATCACTGAATTCTATCTCCTCTGTTGTCGTTGCTGACACATCCTGTTGCTTCTTCATCTTCTTGAGACATTGTCCTACATAGTGACCCATCTCTCCACAAGAAAATAATCTCACTGTGCTCGTGTCTCTCTTCTTCCCATTGTTGTTGCTCTCTCCTCCTTGTGGTGGGGCCCCAAACTTGGGACCCTGCCGACCTCCCTGACCGGTATTTTTCTTTCCCTTTGTCCAAAGAGAAAGGTCCTCAACACCCAAAACTGACTGCTGCTGCTATTGTCTAGAAGCTTTAGCTACAAGCCTAATCTCCTCCTGGATGAAGTAATCCCACATCCTCTCCCATGTAGGCATAACCTCCCTAACAACAATGTCACGAACGAATGGACCCCAAGGTTTGGTGAAGCTATTCATAGTTGTCCTCACCAAAGAGTTAGGGTTCACCACCTCTCCGATGGCTCCAAGCTTGTCTCTAATATGGGTGTATCTACCAAGGAATGAAGTAACCGACTCATCCTCGAGCATGTGAATTCCCCTAAGTCGATCATGAAGAACCAACTTTCGGTTCTCATTAGATATATCGTACAACTTGCATAGAGATGCCCACATCTAATATGCATAATTATTCTCAGTCAAATGGGGAATAATATGATCTCTGATTGCATCACAAATGGTCCTCTTTGCCTTATTCTTCCTCCTCCTGAAATTTGCCAACAAGATTGGGGAAGTAATAGGAAGAACGAGAATAAGAGCCTCAACTATATCCCATAGCTTGAGGTCCTCTAAGACAAAGACGATCCTCGCCTTCCAAGGTGACCAATTTTATATCCCTGGATAGCCTGTCCTCCACACACATTTGAGATACTGACATGTCTGTCAAACTGTGCTCACTTTGATGCTCCAGATGTAAAGGAACGCTGCCTTACTCATGTAAACATAGGTGTGAAAAGAGGTAAGTGAAACCACGAACTCACTCCTAGTTAGTAGGTGTGAAAAGAGGTCGTACACTATAGCCTCACTCCTGACCACGCATGTGTGAAAAGAGGTTGTCCACAAGTGTCAAAAATCATCCCAACAAATCTGCCCACAACTGTCCACAAACACTATCAACTAGCTGTCCAAAATCTGCCATGAGTTGTCCAACTGGCACTGAATGAGAGGTACCTTCAGATCTGTAGTTTACCCATTGTTTTGGACTCAAAAATTTCTGTCCAAAACAACCAATAGATCTGATATAAAACCTCACAAAACTGCCCACAAAAGTGCTCCAAAATCAACAAGTCTAAGCCACCTTTGGCTCTGATACCATGTAGATTTTCTGAGGTCCTATGAGGCTGCCACCTAAGGTTTGTCTTTGACCTTAGTATGTCTCTAAGTTTCAACTATATGGCTATATTTTCTTTCTGTTTTAGGACAACAAACAATCACCCAACTTTCTCCTTAATATTTGATGGTTAAGTGCTCTTTTAAGGTGCCCTTGCAAGTGTTTTCTTTACTCAATGTTAGCATATGAAATATACATTAAAACACATAACAATACCTCTATATATTGAACTTTAAAATGATGATCTACACTTATAAGCATGCATAAACTTGACACATATATTTTTGGTCAACATGACCCTAGAAAACCCCCCCCATGGGGAAAACCAGTTTGGAGCAGATATATATAGAAGGCCTCAAAGAAAAATGTACAACACATGAAACATAAACAAGTGAACCTGGTACAATAGAAACCACTCTCTGGTTCCTTGGAGTTCCTCAAAGAATTTTCCACAAGCCATGTGAAGTGAGGTGCCCCTTGCCTTGGTGAACCTTCTTCCTCTTGCTTTCCTTTGTCTTTATCCTGATCCTTTTCTCTGAGCTTTTCTTTACCAATGAGACTCTTTGATTCTTTACCCACTTGGATGCTTGAAAGACGCTTTCCCTTTTCCCTTGAATCTTTCACCGTCTCTCTCAAAGTGAGCCCTCCTCCAAGATGTTGCGCGCACCTCCTCTTTGGTGCACCCTCTCCTCTAGAAAATAGTCTCCCACTACATGCACCTTTAGTCTCCTCACTAAAGATCCATATCAACAAGAGTTCACACCCTCACACAACTATCCATGCATATGGGTGCACCTCTTCTCAAGGAATGCACCAATGATCCTCCACGTGCACCCTCACTCAAGTATGAGCCTCCTCCTCCATGGGATCTCCTCCTCCAAGTATGGCACCTTCCCTCACTCAATGGGAAAACCCTCATGCAAGTGCGCCCCTATCTCCTCAAGAAATGTGCCCTTTCTCTCCTCCTCCTCTCCTCTTGTCAAAAGTAAAGAATGAGATCATAAATGCACTATACCCTCCTTTAGCCTCCTTTGGACAAGCCCTAAAAGATCAATGGCCTAGATCCAATCTAGCCAATTCTAATCAATGGGTGAGATCTCATCCAAAAATCTCACTAAGGAAACCCCCTTTCCTTAGTTGCTTTATGTCTATTAATTCACCCACTTTGTGAATTAATTGTCACTTTAATGATTAAGTGACATATTTCACTTTTGACTTAAATCTCCCAAGTCAAAGTGAAATTAGAATCATAAAGTAAAGTACAAGGGTAATAGTCTCCCCCTTTATGATTAGATACTCATAATCACATGGGGACCAATTTCCAAGGTACCCAAGTCCTAACAGAGAGTACTTCATATATCTATCAGAGAGTGATTTAGATCTTGGTATCGAGCTTGGTGATTATTCCAAGGTCAAAGAAGTTGGAGAAGGAAAATTCTCATTTCAGAGGGAGTCTCAGTAGTCAATGAGAGTGAAGGAGGTGTTGTATGTTCCAGGGTTGGAAAAGAACTTGATCTCAGTTTCGACTATAAAGGATAGAGGGTATGAGGTTTCTTTTCGAGATGGGAAAATACTCATACATCTGAGAGGATCCAGTTATAGGACAACTAAAGTGATTGGGATTAGGAAAGGGAAGCTATAAAGACTTATGTTTCAGCCAAATCAAGAATTGATTCACAAAAGTAGCAATGACCTGTATGGGTTATGGCACAGGAGGATGGCACACTTGCACCATGGGGATTTTAATGTGATGAAGAAGATCGTGACAGGTCTACAAAAGTTCAATTTGGAGCATCTAGGTGTGTGCAAGGGGTGTGCACTTGGGAATTATTCCAAAACTACCTTTCCTAGCAGTGATAGCAGGTCCAAGGGGATATTGGATCTAATACATTCGTATGTGTGTGGGACGATATCAGTTGTGTCCTTGAGTGGATGATGATTTCTCTAGGAAGACTTGGATCTACTTCATGGAGACCAAGGATGAGGTCTTCAGGCAATTTCAAGATTTTAAGGCTCTTGTGGAAAATTACATGGGAAGGAAGATTAAAGTATTGAGATATGATAATGTAGGAAAGCATACCTCCAATGATTTAAAGATCTTCTATACAAGGGAATGAATCAAGAGGGAGATGACAGTTTTGTACCCCATAACATAATGGGTTTGAAGGCTATGCAAAGGCTATGCTACATTACCAATATCTACCTAAGTTCCTTTGGGAAGAAGCATGCAATAAAACAGTATACATTCATAATAGGAGTCATCATAAGGTGTTGGAGAGAAAAAATCCCGAGGAGAATTTCACTGGAATAAAGCCTGATATTGGGGACTTTCACATTTTTGGGTGCCTTACATATTCTCATGTCCCTTCAGAGAAGAGGACGAAGCTATATTCCATTGCAAAGAAAGGTATACTTGTTGGATACAATGAGACTTCAAAGGCCTATCGGATCTATATTCATGCACTAAGGAAAATAGTTGTGAGGTAGGATCTAAAGTTCGTGGAGGATAATGCCTTTAGTAGGTCACATGATTCACCTCCAGTAGAGATAGAGGAGTAGGAGGCCTTGAAGGTTGAGGAGAAATATACATCACAAGTTATAGGTCCTCAATMTTCATATTAGGAGGAGCAACAGGAGACTCCTTGCACACATGAGGTGACTTCCACTTCAGGAAAGAASAAGCCAAGATGGATTCAACATACCTTGATAGATACTCTGGATTAAGTGGAGGTTCTTAATAATACTTTCATGGAGATCAGGGCACTGCAGAAGTATTCTAGTTATGTGGCACTCATGTGCGGCATTATTGATTTTGATCCTTCCAACTTTGAAGAGKCTTCATAGAAACATGCGTGGTGGGATTCCATGGTGGAGGAGTATTCCTCCATCATGAAGAATGATGTATGAGATATCATATCGAGACTGGAGGCGAGATATGTGGTCAATTCAAATTGGATATATAAGATCAAGCATGTGGTAGATGATAGTGTGGAGAAATACAAAGCAAGGTTTGTGGAGAGAGGGTTCTCACAAATAGAGGGAGTTGATTATGAGGAGACCCTTGTATCGGTTTCCAGGTACACTTCTATCAAGGAAATTATTTCCATTGTAGCAGAGTTGGGGTGGAGGATACATCATATGAATGTAAAGACCACATTTATGAATGGGATCATTGAAGATGAGATGTACATCGATCATCCTTAGGGATTTGAGGTGCATGGGAGAGCATCCCATGTATGCATATTGAAGAAATCATTGCACAAGCTCAAGTAAGCTCCTAGAGCTTGGTATTTGTGGATCGATAGATACTTGCAGCAGATGATCATTATGAAGGGTGAGGAAGACCCCAAACTTTACTACATTCTAGTTGGTGAGGATCCTCTCATTCTTGTTTTGTATGTGGATGATCTATTTATTACTGGGTCAGAGAATCTCATCGGGGGGTGCAAGAAATATCTTGCTTCAAAGTTTAAGATGAAGGAAATCGAGTTGA